>MU227777.1:507206-531164 GCA_018584345.1 Thuja plicata
GAAAGTTTGTAATTCCACATTTGTGGAGATAATAAGAAGCCAATTTTCTGTTCTTGCATATTGTTGTTGTTTCTCTGTTTATGTTATGTGTTTGTGGTATTAAGGGGAGCACCCTTCATCAATTTTATCTTATATAAATTATGACGGTCATCTTGCCTTGCAGGTTGCCAACATCACACTCTCACCATGTCAGAGGCATCCAAATCCTCTCCACCCGAGAATCCAGATCTCCCCACTACGGTAGTCACCAGGGTAGCTGTCAGGACTAAGATTGAGAGGGCCCTAGAAAAGCTTCCCCTGACCATGAATTACTTGAAGGAAAACACTATCACGGGATCAAAGATTAAGTCCAATGTTCATTTTATCACCGACACTAGAGTCAAAATGTGGGCAAAAATGCAGGCCCTGGTTAAAATGATGTATATCCAATGAATGATTGGAGATCCATTAGCTGTCAATATCGACAATTCTAGGATTCTGAAGGCTTCTTGCTTCCCATGTTCTGTGCAAGCCCCAGAACTTATTCATACTCTGGCCATGCACTACAATTTTCCCATTTGGGACGTCATGCTCGCTGCCTCCATTCCGACCGGATATCCAACTCCTATGGTTTCTTTGGATGTCATGACTTTTTAGGCTGGTCTGGGAATTCCCCAGTTCAATGATGTAGCCATCGTCACTCGGTCCCTTGCTTTGTAGGAATTTATGGATTTGGAACACATGGCCCAACAATATCTGAACAACTGGCTAAAGACACCAAAGAAAGACTCCAAAAGGATGAAGTTGGAAATCCCCTGATCAGAATTCAAGGAAAGCATATAGATAGGGATCATAGTATTATGTAGGATCTTTGGACAACCCCATGCCCAAGAATTCTTGGCATGGATGTACTACTTCTTGCTCGGTATATCTTTCGGCAAGCAATACTTTGATTGGGCCACCATCATCTCAAATCATGTGGACTCCCAGCTCCTCCAGGTCACCCAAACCTCCAAATTCTACACGAAGTCCTAGGTTCTTTGGGCCCTAGCACAACAACACCTTGTCACAAATAGGATACTCACAATAGGTGTACTTGGGGTCAGTCCAGGCTAGAAGGCTCCCTGAGATTATTTCCTACAAATCCAATGGGAGGCTATTTTCCTCATCTTCTACCGAGTAAATTATGCCTTCAATTACTACAATCTCCTCACACCTACCCAGGATGCTGAGTACTGCCTCTCCAAGGAGGCAATGGATTTGGTCAGAAGTTATGGCCACTATTACATTCAGTTCTAGCAACACACTTATATTCAGGTGATCGACTTCTCTGGGAAACCCTATTTTTTGCCCAAGCACTGTGGGAAAAACATAATTCTTTTGGAGTACTGTCAGAAAATTTTGGAGTTGTACGCCCTCTTCACAGTGAAGAAGGTAATAAATGTTCCATTCCAAATCACCAGTGGGAATTACTTGTTGTGTCTAACCATGACAAGAGAGGCGTACAACGAGCTTAAAAGCTTGGGCTTAAATGAATTCTATCTGGTGCAGAAGAACTTTGATCCGCTAGGAAAAATAGCAATGACACTTCCCCAGGTATTAGAACCCCATGCATTTCACATGGAGG
Source organism: Thuja plicata (assembly GCA_018584345.1). Classification (NCBI taxonomy): domain Eukaryota; kingdom Viridiplantae; phylum Streptophyta; class Pinopsida; order Cupressales; family Cupressaceae; genus Thuja; species Thuja plicata. The sequence goes on from MU227777.1 coordinate 508,813, forward strand.
ATTTTTGGGAAGATTTCTAGGATGATTTTGAAGTCTGAAGTTGGCACTTTGTCTGGATGACAATGGGGATGATGGAGAGGCTGAAGCTTCAGAAATTATGGGATGAATTCTCGGACATTGGGTCCATAGTGGACCCACAATACAAAGAAAAGGGAGTAGACAAGATGGCTCTCCCTCAAGTGGAGTAGAACACCTAGGAACGTCCAACAAGTGAGGATATCACCCACGATACGGTTGAACATAGCCACTCATATTTTAAAAAGGTATGCCCAAGGAGCACACACAAAGTTGGCCCATTTGTGCGGGGCTCAACTTTTGGGGCTGGAACCTCCTCACAAGGGGAGGATAAAGGAAAAAGGATAATGGGAACCCATTCGCAAACCCCATTTGTGACCCCCATAGTAGAGAAGATGCAACAGACACTAGTAGTCTCCCAGTAAATGAAAGATAAGTTATTCACGCGGTTGGCCACCCTAGTACATATGACCGGACCTGTTCGTCCTCCCTCTTCCCCTTCATTGGCAACATTGATGATTTGAGCCACAGGGACTAGAGTGGAGGAGGAGTGGGTAGCTATGATAGATGCAGGGCCCCCTTTGATAACTAGGAGAAAGAAAAAGAAGACTAACTCTCACCCAAAGGTGGAGGAAAAACTTGGGATTCCAAGCATCCAAGAAATATAGATTCTTTCTTTTGAATCTCTGGAGCAAGACAAAGAACTCAAGGATATCCCGGAGAGCTCCCCTCCCCATGATGAATTTGATGATTTATTTGGGACTGATGGATTTGGGAACTTGCAGGGAGATATCAGGAGGGTAGTTGAAGAGATAGCTGCCCAAGAGGAAATGACACCCCCTCTTGGAAGGAATGTCCCAGAGAAGGAAGTTGCCCAAAAATAGGAAACCCAGGAAGAGGGAGCAAAAGAACAAGAATAGGTGAACATCTCTGAAGTCCCTGAGATATAGGTAGTAGGAACTGTGGAGGGTAGGAAAAAATAGGATAAGAAAATGACATTAGTCAGGGAAACCAAACCGACAGGATCAACCATGACCCCAACTGCCATATTCCAAATGCTGCCTCCAAGGGTAACATTTAGTGAGGTAATTATAGTGGCTCAAACATTGAATCTTGTTCTGATACCTCCACCATCTCTAGAGAATACACCAATTGAAGACATTATAGAAAAGGAGGCTAATGAAGAATAGTAGCAGGGTGGAGAAAAGAACCTTGGAGAAATAGATGTTGATCCCAACAATGCTAAGGGTGCAGACACTAGGTAGGCGATACAAGCACTATTGAGAAAAAACTTTCTGGCGGGTCTGAAAACACAGGAAAGGAGTCAGGGATGGCTCACAACATCAGGGAGACACAACAAAATCCTTGAGGGGAAGAATAGGAACATACACTAGCAGTAAATCCACCCCCACCGCCACAATGGTTGGTAGAATCCTAGAAGATGAAGGACCCAGCAACACCCAAGGCCCATCTCTCATTGGTTGAGATGATGGCCCAAATGCAGAATCCTTCCAAGGCCAAAAAATCTCAGACAATCCATACTCTTCAAACTGGGCCAGGTGGAGATACAGTTGTGGTGATCACAACACCTTCCCTGGATGTAGACAAAGCCACGGCTAAGGCTGATGAATACTCTATCACTGAAGTATCACTGGGGATGAGAGGAAAATAGGGCAAGCTAGACCTGTTAAAAGAAGCGACCAAGGTGGTGGAGGCTCGCTATGAAAAGGAGGCCCAGAAGTTTAGGGCAAAAAAAGAAAAGAATGCAAACCTCATGGGGCTACTGATAGAGCTTGCACAGCCTATTACTTCCATTCCCCTAGACATCTCCACATCTGGGGAACCGCTCCCTCAGGGTTACATAGATTCACTAAGGGCGATGAAAAGAAAGGCCCAGGTAGTTAATGAATGGGTTACAAAATAGGTGGGAAACGTCTGGCGTTTCTTAGTATCCACACTCCCAGACTTATATGCGGTCAATAGTGTCCTACATCAGGCCAAAAATGCTATCTCCATCTGGGAGGGAGACATTGAAAACTATGAAGCATGGAAGGCTGAGTTGGAATAACTCATCGAAATCGGAGAAGAAGTTGTCTCTGAGGCCAGAATTTTGGGAGAGGAGTATTTTGACTTTTTTTGGACCCAACTCTCTAGACTTTATCTCACATTGGGGTTAATCAAGAAATTGGTAGGGACCTTGTACGACAAAGCCCAAGAAGTTCAATATTCTTTTAATTTATACAATTCATTTATCTCGAAGGTCTCTAGAGATGATCCCTTTAGCACTGAAATGTGCACTATGGAGGAATATGTCATGGGAAAGTTTGAAAAGCTAATGGAGTCTTGGTATGGATCCTCAGAGGGGATAGATGGAGAAAAAATGATGCAGATAACTCGCATGGTGCTCCAAGGTCACGATGCGACAAAAAAGGCCACAGAATTCAAGGAAAATGTTCTAGATCTGGGTGAACAGGTAGATGTGGCCAAGTACCACGAGGCCGGCCTCAAGGACATCGACAAAGATAGGATCTCCCAGCTCCTGCAGACCTTCAATGATACCAAGGAATAATAAAATTCTCTAGGTTCTAGAGATGATTATCAAGAGATGTATTTTGTATTTATTCATTCTTTAGGGAGCGTAACCTTCCAGATCCCATAGTTCTGGATCCCACAATTTTGTATTCTTTTAGTGACAAGTGTCTCAGTTCCCAAAGCCAACTAGTCACTATCAGATGGTTAATGAAAGTGTTAGAAAGTAGGTAACCACAAAAAATCATGTTGACTTAGAGGATTATTTTGATAGGTGGTCTTCCCAAGGCGCTGTTCCAAAATAATACCTGGCGCATCGGAGACAAAGAGCCGCTTTGCCATTAATGAGGCTTGTAGCCTCAATCCCTAGGGGATTAGATTTATTTTACTTTCTCTCTGGATCTCTTCTTGAGGCTGATTCTTCCACTCTACCTTTCTTGTCTCATTCTTCTGACATGTCAGACCTTTTCCATCTTGAGGTCTTTGTAGCGTGGTGCAGGTAGTACCGGCCATCATAAATTGTATTATATTGTTTAAAGGATAAAGTAAGTTAGGTTAAGATTAGGGAAAACTCGTGTATAAATAATAAGTCTGACCTCATTCCAAGGGTCAGTTAAATTGATGATTTTGCAGTCCATAACTAATAGCATTTCTGGTTTTCTCAGTTTTGATTCATAGAGCTTAATGCTCCTTAGTTGTTAGAAGCTTTCAGTAGTTAGATGCTCCCCTGGAGCCACCATTATTGTACGCACCAATGATTGTTGGAAACATGTTAATGAAGAAGGAAGGGTTATATCAATGATGTTGTTAGCATTCTAATTTTTGGATTAACAGTATTTTGTGTTATATGTTCTTTATGTCCCCTGCTGTGATATTTTAAGGAGATTAATGAGCTTCTTTTCCCTCGCTATTGATTAAATATGAACTGATGGTTCTATATTTCTTCGGTATTTAGTGTAGCATGTTAGACCTTGGTTGATGTTTTGAATGTTTGACATAGCTATAGGTAGATGAAATATTTCTAATGCTACGATATCTTTTGAAGTTTATTTGGTAAAGATAGTGAATGCTTGCAAGAAACCCCACTTACTTAAATCCCTATAGAAGATGAGCCAAGATAACCAGCTATCCCCCTGAACAAAATAGTCACACTCCCAACTAAGTTCCTACACTGTCAAGACCCAACTCTCATGTGCTTGAAGGCCTGGGAAATCTCATTTCCCTAGACAACCTTTACAGGCAAAGTTGGCTAGTACCCCAGTACCCGGTGAAAACTTACATCTTTTGGTAGACCCGGTCATAAAGTCTCGCCAATAGAAACTAGCACTAGAAGGAGGGCATGAGCTCATCCCTTTCTAAGGATTTAGATTTTACACCAGCTGAGGGTTCCCCAAGCCATAGTTTTAGGACTCAAACCTTTAGTGGGATTGATCATTTTCACCCATGAGATTTGAAATGGTCCTTAGATCAGCCCCCAACCCCAAAAGGTTTGTTGAACTTGAGCCTCCTGCTTGAAAGCAATGGACCCCGAAAGCCAAACCAATCGTCATTGTCTAAGGATCTACTATAGCTCAGAATACCCAAGTCCCCCAGGCAACCTGGGAATTAATGATCAACCTAGATAAAATATAACACCCCCGATGGCTACATATTTTGCGAACACCAAGTCCCTGATGGGATCTTTTTCGGGTGCAACCAATGATCTTCCTATGCACCCAGAAAATATTTGTCCCCGATATGAGCACTTAGGCTCATGGACCACAGAAGAGCATCTGTAGGCATACAAAGATGCCATGAATCGACATCAGATCCAACATCAAGATATTGTGAACTATATGTTCCCTCTGTCCCTGGGACAAAATGAGTTGAATTGGTACCTTCACCTTCCCGCTAACTCCATCAATAGGCCTTCCTGGCTACCTTCCACATACACATGGACCCAACGTGGTCTGATAGCTAGTTCATTTCCATTAGGAAGGAACCAAATGATCCTCTTGCAGCATTTAATCACCATTTTCAACATGCCTTAAAGTGGTGCACTGGTCCCTTCATCCCATCCACAAATGTAACCATCCAAACCTATCTTAATGCAATGGACCCTTTTGTTGCCACTCTCCTCTGGAGAACTACCACCCCAATGACTGGGATACTCTGGAAAATTTGTACAACCTATCCCTGGAACTGTCTCGTGGTCTTAACAAATTTTTGGGAAGGATTGGGTAGAGCATGCCCTTTAACATGATACCTAGCAGAACTTCTTACGCTGAGAGATATAACCCTAATTAGGCAATGGGTGCCCCAACGATGGCCATGAATCCCAAACCACCATAGATAGACCAACAAGCCCGGTACATGTATCCATCTCAAGCACAGACAACACTAGGTCTGGAATCCTTTCCCTAGAACTAGCCTAAGAAAATGCAACAACCACAGACACAACCTTTCAGAGTGCCTTTCTTTCATTCATCCATGGCTGGAGGATTGCCGCCCTTGATTCTGTCAAATGCTACCACTTTCCCAGGGAACCAACAACAACCATCACATTATGACATGAACACTCAGTTGTCTACTAAGGTCGATTCCCTGTGGTGACTGTTGTCCTCACTGACTATGGTCATGGGACAGCTGAAGGTGGGGACCCTTGCACCCCACAACACCAGTTCCCAGAGAAGGAATATTTTCTCCGGCCAATGAAATAACAATGTTGGAGGAAGAAATTTCAACAATGGGCCCCAGCCCAATCAACAGCAATGGAACAACCATGCCAACATCATAGGTACTCCTCCAAATCAAAGCACCAATCAAGGTAGTGCTATACCTTCCCATTTTGGACCTATCACAGGCTTCCAGGCCATGAATAACTGGTGTAGATTGCACAACACAGGCTCTCATAACAAGGTGAACTATGTCAGGCTAGAGAAAGTTATCATGATTTCCCAATTGGACAGACAACAAACTTCTGATCCTACTCCCCCGGAGCCTCCTATACAAGAGCCCACTCATGGTGCGTTTACCTGTGAGACCATCTTCTTTGGAGCAAACAAGGGAGATGAAGAAGAGACAAATCTGCAAGGGTTCTTTGATGAATCTATTTTGGCCTTTAAGGCAAATGCCTTCACCAACTCATGGACTCCTTACAACACTCAGAGTCAGGCTGGTAAAGGACTAGTTTATATGCCTATGCCCCCCAAAGACACTCCTCCCTGGGACAACATGACTGATCGATTCATCCCTCCAAAAGGGCCTGGCTCTAACCAAGCTAAGGACCCAGCCGAAGGAAGCCATCAATTCCCAGGAGGAAGGTTTGACATCACGAAGGTGTTAGAATGAACTACCACTTCTATGACCTTGATGGAGGTTTTGTTGAACTATCCTGAGCAGAAAAAGTCTCTTCTAAATCTCTTGGGAAACCCAGAAGCCATCAGTCATCCACCTAAGACTGTCACTTTTAATGATGCCAATGCGGTTGTCTTCCAAGAAAATACTGAGGATCATCCCTTCCTACTAGATCTAAACATAAAGGGGAAGAATATACATAATTTCCTGGTAGATTTCAGAGCTTCGGGAAACATCATGCCTTTATCCATATGCTAGAAGCTTGAATTCCATGTCACCCCGTCTAACAATGCAGTAATCCAGCTGGATAAAATTGCTATAAAAATGGTGGGTGCACTGAAGAATGTCTGGATTCAACTCATCCAGGACCCTAGGATAGTGAGCATAATTGACATCCAGGTGGTGGACATCCCAGAGACTTATGGGATGTTACTAAGTCATAATTGGTCTAAGTCCCTTAATGGGTATTTCTCCATCGACTTCTCCCACTTGTGGCTCTCCTAGGAGGGAGAATCTAACCAGATCCAGGTTGAAAGTGAGCCCCGGATGAAATAGGCCCTCACCAAAGTGGGGAGGGTAAATGAAGTCCTCTTCTCTGAGACTTCCCCTGGGGTGTACAAACCCCTTGAGATCTTAACATTCAATTTCACCCGCAGGGAGGACCCCATAGTTTCTCAGAGAACCTAGGACATGGGCAAAAAATTAAGGGTTGAGGTTAACTCTTAGGGTACCGCAGCGACCCCCGCTACACTCTTGTCTGGCACTTGGTGCCAGGTGCATTATCAGAAACATTTAGAGTTAGAGTGTGAGCCTTTCCTTGCCACTGCTACCCAGCACATCGACGCCCTCCCGAAGGAAGAACACATAGTTGATTCCCGAGGACACAGTACTTCTGCTGGTAGTGCCTCTTCGACGTTGTTTGCTCGGGGATCCCAACCAGAAATCTCTCCAAAGGAAAACCTCACCCATGTGCTATCAACGTTGGAGGAAACTCCTCCCAACCTTCCCAAAGATAATCCAAAGACCACTTCATCTTCCCAGCCCCAGACAACAAACAATGACTTGTGGACCGTTAAGCTCGATGGGTCCCGATCCAAACAAGGTTGTGGGGCCGGAGTGGAATTGATCAACCCACGGGGGAAATCCTTCCTCGCATCTTATAGGATGCATTTCAACTACACAAACAATGTCACGTAGTATAAGGCTTTGGTCCTTGGGCTCCTATTCACATTAAGAAAAGGAATCACTCACCTTTGGGCCCTGGGTGATTTAGAGTTGATCGTTAAGCAAGTCCTGAGTCAATACACCTATCACGACAAAAGGCTAGCCGCATACCACATTCAGGCATGGAGCCTTATCAAAGATTTTGATGCTTTTGGCATTGAACTTATTCCCTGGAGACATAATTATGTCCTAGATGCCCTTGCTATTTCTGCCAGTATGCTTGAGCCAATGACTGACTCCCGACTCTAGAAATTCTTTCTTGAGATGGTCCCCACCCCATCCATTCCAGACAATATCACCCATTTTTAGGCCTTTGAGGATGATCAACATATCCAGGCCTTTATGGGAAATGTTGGTGTCTTTGAGGACCAGATAGTGGAGGAGAGAGATCACGATGATACTGGATAGGGTGATGAAGATGATGGGATCATGGACATACCAACCAACACCATCCCTAAGGGGATGGTCGCACTTGATTGAATCTTTGACTCAGACCCTCGAGGTGAGAAAAATATATCATCCTCCTCTGAGGGAGGAAAATTTGAAAAAGTGAACATCAGCTTTCCCGATGAAGAGAAAATGATACACATCGGCACCTCCTACTCCCCAGAGGAGAAGGCGAAGATTCTCGCAGTTCTCCAAGAATATATTGATGTAATCACGTGGGGTTATGAGGACTTGAAAACCTATGATACATCCATTATGACCCATACCATCCCACTCAAGTCTAATGCTAAGCCTTTCTGGAAAAATCAAAGGCCGATAAATCTACTAATAGAGCCTCTAATCCATCAGGAGGTCTAGAAATTGTTGTTAGCCTAGATCATCTTTCCAATCTGGCACACTATGTGGGTTTCCAACCTGGTCCCTATGAGGAAGAAAAGTGGCAAGATCTTCCTTTGCATGGATTTCTAAAATTTAAACAAAGCTTCCAAGAAAGACAATCACCCTCTCCCCTTGTTGGATGAGGTATTGCAAATTGTGAATGGATCACAAATGATATCTTTCTTGGATGGGTACTCTAGGTATAACCAAGTCATGGTTAAATATGAGGACTTTCTTGGATGGGTACTCTAGGTATAACCAAGTCATGGTACCCTAAGAAATTCATATTCAAAGTCACTGAAGGGAAGTTTCTCGAGCATATTATCTTGAAGAAGAGTATATCCATTGACCTTGAGAGAGTTGAAGCGCTGCTAAATCTACAAAAGCCCAGCAGCAATAAGGAAATGAGATCTTTCTTTGGAAAGATCATTTTTTTCGGGCGGTTCATCACAAGATTCATGGAGATCATAAAGCCACACAATGAAATGATGAAGAAAGATAATAAAATTGAGTGGAGCCCAGAGGAAAAGTGGGCGTTCACCCATATTAAACAAATGATAACGAAGGCCCTAGTCTTGGCTAGTCTAGACTATTCTCTCCCCTTTTACATATATTCCTTTGCTTCACCTCATTCTTCCACGATAGTTTTAACCTAGAAGGTCAGAGGGGAGGAATGACTAATAGATTTCATGAGCTCCCCCTTTAAGAATGCCAAAGTTGGGTATTCGCCTTTGAAAAAAAAGGCCTTTACTCTCGTCTACGCTGTGAAGAAATTTTGGCATTATATCCTCTGGAGAAAAGTTCATGTTATCATCCTAGACCAAGCAGTAAAATCTTTGCTGATGCAGAGTGAATTGGGTGAAAGATGGGGGAAATGGAATGCCATCCTCCAAGAGTATGATTTGGAAATGCAACCCATGAAGATAGTCTGAGGCCAGGGACTATGTAGAGTGATGACATAAGAGACTCCACACATTGAATGTTAGGCATATATAGTGGAGTCCATCACTCAGGATCTATGGTACATAGACCTAGTGTACTTGTTATTGAACAATATGTGCCTGAAGGGATTGCCTCCAAACAAACATCACGCCCTACGATTTAAAAGTGCACACTTCATGATAAAAAAATGCCATGCTTTTTTGCAGGAACTACAAGGGAGTGTACCTCTGATGCATTGATAGGGTTCAAGCTACAAAGATAATCAAAGAATTCCATGGGAAGTTTGGAACCAGGCATGGCTCAGCTGATGCCACTGCCCATCAGATCCTCTGTGACAAATACTATTGGCCTTGTATCTTTAAGGATGTCTACACTCACGTCAGGAAATACCACACTTTCCAGACCGTGACACATCGTGAGCGGAACCTAGATATGCCTTTGCAGCCATTCTTCAAAGCTAGACCTTTCACCCAATGGGAATTTGACTTTATCAGGGAAATCAACCCCAACTCATCTACCAACCACTAGTACATCTTGACTACTACCGATTATTGCACCCGATAGTCTGAAGCGATCCCTTGCAAAAACAACACAGTAGATTTAGTCATAAAATTCATGGAAGAAAACTTTATCACGCAATTTGGAATTCCTTTTGCTATAGTATGTGACAATGGTCCAGCATTTTCTTTGGTACAATTACTTGAATGGAACTATGATAGGAAGCTCACTCTGAAGTTCTCCAGCAACTATTACCCTTAGCGGAATAGTGTTGCTGAATCAACCAACAAAAATTTACTTGAGGTGATCAAACATCTATTAGAATAGAATCCCCGACTGGCACCAAAAGATTAGATTTTCTCTCTAGGAAGATCGTATCTGAATAAAGGCAGCCCTAGGGACTTCCCCATTCCACTTAGTTTATGGCCAAAATCTAGTTTTCCCTATTAACTTGTAGATCCCAGTGTTATAGGTCATGCAGGAATTTGGCAACCGGGACAACATCGTGGAAGTCTAGCTTTTGAATCTAGTGAGAATGGAAGAACAAAGAGACACAGCCCTTGAACACTTTGCACATCACCAAGTAGTAGTAAAATAATGGTTTGACCGAAGAGCCCAGTATAAGGCCTTTCAGATTTCAAACTTAGTCCTTTTGTGCGACAAGGCCCAGGAAAAGAAAGGAAAGCACACCAAATTCTAACAGCTCTGGATTAGACTATGCTTGATATCTGAGATCTATAGGTAAAATACTTATCACCTCAATACCATGACCGGAGAAGCCATTCCATTTTTCATCAATGGACAGTTTCTCAAGCATTATTTTGAATGAGGTGAGTTTGTCCAAAATTGTATTTTATGTAAAGTCCTGCTTGTAAATATCCTTCCACGTGTTTTGTTTGGGGTGCCTTGCCTTGTAAGTAGTTTTTTTGGCTGTCCTCTAGGACTGCCCCTTTTCCTTTTCATTTTTTTTTTTGGCTTCATTCTGTCATTTTTGAGTTCCCAGTGTCTTGTCCTCCCTTTTGTAGACCGGTATGCTTCGCATGACATCTAGTCTCTGGGATGGTACCTTTTGCATTTTGGTAAACTTGGAATCTATTATTAGCATGGTAGAATTGGTCCACACTCTAGAGTAATTTTGTAAGTTTGGTAACTGGATATGATTAATCTTCATTGGATTCATCTCCTGGAAGTCTGGAAATTAGTTAGATCAAAACCAAAAAGAACAAGTAATCAAACACACTAGGAGTAGATCGGTCGCACTAGTTTGTTGGCCCAAGTCTGAAAAAAATTTAAATTCTTTCCAGTTCTAGAGTTTTCTTCCCCATTTGGAAATTTGAAGTGGATAGAAAGGTGAAATAAGTACCACCTCAGAAATTGGCTAAGCTTAAGGTTCGAGGTGAAAGAAGTACCACCTTCCCATTCAGAAAAGGAAAGAACTAAAGAAGGGAGGAATTCTGGTATCTGGGGGAAACAAGCAGATTTGATGACTTGGGTTTGGTATATTTAGTGCCTCTTCTCTACTTCTCCTAGAGGTCATCAACTTAATTTTCTTTCAAAGCACAGACTTCACAATTGATGAAAGGCCAAGGACTGAATCATGCATGGGGCAGATTTTCTCAGACGCTTTGCACCTTACAAGTAGGATGCCCCAAGTAAAGATATATTCTGGTTGTGCTAACCAAAGGTTCTAAAGTTCTCAAATGCACTGAGGCAGTCATCCCAGATAGTTTCCATTTGTTATGCCCTACATACCCGTCCCTACATTTTGTGGGAAAAATGTTGGGTCCCCCTTTTTTCTCTTTTGCTCCTACCTTTCTTTCTTTTTTTTCTTTGTTTTCCCTCTGGGATTTTCTTCTGTGAGTTTTGTTTTTCTTTCTATTTTTTTCTTCTTGTGTCTCTGAGACCCGGTCCTAGAGTTTTCTCTTCCCAGAGCCAGATTCTGGACCCCAGGATTCTCTGCCATGATGTCTTATTTTTGTGAGGAGGTATGGTTGGGTGGAATCCCTGGGCCCAGACTCTGGGGTTTTCCTATTCTGGAGTCTGCGAAAAAGAATGCAACCTATTTTTACCCTAGCAGTATAAATAAAAGTTACCTTTCATTTTCATAGTTACTGTGATTAAAATACTTGGTGCATTTGGAGCGAATTAAGGTGAATTAGACAGCTTTTTCTCTCGTGCTTAGTGGTTGATTACCAGTGGTTTGCAGTGCTCACTCACGGTGATTCTCAAGGCTAAATCATTGCAGGGCACTTCCCTTGCTCACCTTCCCCATTACTTCTATGTTTTCAGGTAGGATCTCGGCCCTCGTCCTTGTGTTCTTTCCGGTTTCCTAGTTTTTGCTCTGCTGTGTGTGTTTCCATTTTGGCTTGTTCTTTTGTTGTTTTCTCTAGTTTTGGTTTTGTTTGTGTCTCACCATGCCTCGTAGTGTTGGTCTTTCCATCACCTCTCATTGGTGGGTTGGCACTGGCAGAGGGTTGTCTGCCCTTTGTGTAGTTGTAATCTAGAGCAGTTTCTTGTGCGTTCCATTTGGTGTGGGTTACTTTGTATATTATGTGAATTTATGTAAGTTGTGCATATATGTCTTAGCCCTTGGCCCTCAGTATTCTACTTTTTTTTAGTGTATATCATTTTGGTATTGTGTCAAGCTCACCACACCTTTGTCCATATTTTCCTAAATTTGTGAGCTCTCTCGCGTGGTAAAATATCGCCTGGTGTGGACTCGGCTCCTTGCTAGTTTCAACCATGGTGGTTTTCTCTCTCCTCCATCGAGTTAGACTTAATGGTGAATTTATTTCCCATGTATGCATTCAATTCCATCCACATGGCTTCCACTTCATGTGTGTTCAAATAGTTGTTAGCGTTATCACCATAACTCCTATTTACAGCATGGCCATGTGATATCCACATCAGCCTAGTACAGCTCATCTTCTGGCCATGTCACCCAATGGTTATTTTTTGGACTCTGGGTCCTATGTCCCCATCTGGCTCCTATTTCACTTGTATCATATGTGTTGGAATCCTTGGAACCCCAGATGTTGGTCAGTTTCCTCAGTTTTCATTATACACACATCTTTCCCAGGATTTGACAAACTCTTGCAGGTGCGAATGCGATGGTAAGATCTCTGGGACCCAGAGTAGTGTTTTATCTTATATAAATTCTATCAGTCATCTTTCCTTGCAGGTTGCCAACATCACACTCTCACCATGTTAGAGGCATCTACATCCTCTCCACCCAAGAGTCCAGATCTCTCCATCACAACAGTCACCAGGGAAGTTGTCAGGACTAAGATCGAGAGGGCCCTGGAAAAGCTTCCCCTGACCATGAAGTACTTGAAGAAAAACACTATCACATGATGAAATATTGAGTCCAATATTCAGTTGATCACTGACACCAATGTTGGAATGTGGGTAGAAATGTAGGCCTTGGTAAAAATGATGTATATCCAATGAATGGTTGAAGATCCATTAGCCGTCAATATCAGCAATTCTAGGATTCTAAAGGTTTCTTGCTTCCCATGTTCCTTGCAAACCCGGGAACTTATTCTTACTCTGGCCATTCACTACAATTCACCCATTCGGGCTGTCATGCTCACTACCTCAGTTCTGACTGAATATCCAACTCCTATGGTGTCTTTGGATGCCCCAACTTTTTAGGTTGGTCTGGGAATTCCCCAGTTCAATGATGTAGTCATCATCATCCGGTCCCTGGCTTTGCAAGAATTTATGGATTTGGAACACATGGCCCGGCAATATCTAAACAACAACTGGTTGAAGAAGCCCAAGAAAGACTCCAAAAGGATGAAGCTGGAAATCCCCCTATCAGAATTCAAGGAAACCATATAGATGAGGATCATAGCATTGTGTAGGATCTTTGGACAACCCCATGCCAAATAATTCTCAGCATGGATGTACTACTTCTTGCTCGGTATCTCTTTTGGTGAGAAATACTTTGATTGGGCCACCATCATCTCAAATCATGTCGACTCCTAGCTCCTCCAGGTCACCCAGACCTCCAAATTCTACATGATGTCCTACGTTCTCTGGGCCCTGGCACAACATCACCCTGTCATAAATGGGCTACTCACAATAGGTGTACTCGGGGTTGGTCTAGGCCAGAAGGCTCCCTGGGATTATTTCCCACAAATCCAATAGGAGGCTAGTTTCCATAGCTTCTGCCGAGTAAATGATGCCTTCATTTACTACAATCTCCTCACACCTACCTAGGATATTGGGTACCACATTTGCAAGGAGGCAATGGATTTGGTCAAAATTTATGGCCACTATTACATTCAGTTCCAGTAGGACACTTATATTCAGGTGACTGGCTTCTCCGGGAAACCCTATTTGTTGCCCAAACACTGTGGGAACAAAATAATTCTTTTGGAGTACTACCGGAAAATTTTAGAGCTGCACACCCTCTTCACGGTGAATAAGGTAATAAATATTCCATTTCCAATCACCTATGGGAATTACTTGTGTAGTCTGACTGCCGCAAGAGAGGCAGACGGTGAGCTTAAAAGTTTGGGCTTAAATGAATTCTATCTAGTGTGGAAGAACTTTGATCCACTAGGAAAAATAGAAATGACACTTCCTTGGGTATCAGAACCCCATGCATTTCACATGGATTATTTTTGGGAAGATTTCCAAGATGATTTGGAAGTCCGAAGCTGGCACTTCATCTAGATGACAATGGGGATGATGGAGAGGCTGAAGCTTCAAAAATTACCAGATGACTTCTCAAACATCGGGTCCATGGTGGACCTATAATAAAAAGAAAAGGGAGTATATAATATGGCTCTCCCTCATGTGGATTGGAATGCCTAGGAAGGTCCAACAATTGAGGACCTCACCCATGATGTGGTCGAATATGGCCATGTGTATTTTAAAAAGGCATGCCCAACGAGCACACACAAAGTTGGCCCATTTGTGTGGGGCTTATTTTTTGGGGCCTGAACCTCCTTACAAGGGGAGGATAGAGGAAAAAGGATAATTGGGACCTAGTTGCAAACCCCATCTGTGAACCCCATAGTAGAGAAGATGCAACAGATGCTGGCAGTCTCCCAAAAAATTAAGGATAAGTTAATTATGTGATTGGCCACCCTGATACGTATGACTAGACCTGTCCATCCTCCCTCTTCCCCTTCATTGGCAACATTGATGGTCCAAGCCATAGGGACTAGAGAAGAGGAGGAGGAGGTGGCTATGATGGATGCAGGGCCCCCTTTGATAACTAGAAGAAATAAAAATAAGACTACCTCTCAAAAAAAGGCAGAGCCAGAACTTGGGATGCCAAGCATCCAAGAAATACAGATTCTTTCTTTCGACTCTTTGGAGCCAGAAAAAGAACTCAAGGATATCCTAGAGAGCTCCCCTCCCCATGATGGATTTGATGATTTATTTGGGACTGATGAATTTGGGAACTTGCAAGGAGATATCAGGAGGGCAGTTGAAGAGATAGCTGCCCAAAAGGAAATGACGCCTCCTCTTGGAAGGAACGTCTCGGAGAAGGAAGCTGCCAAAAAATAGGAAACCAGGGTAGACAGAGAAAAAGAACAAGAATAGGTGAACATCTCTAAAGTCCCAGAGATACAGGTAGTAGGAACCACGGAGGGTAGGAAAACATAGGACAAGAAAATGACATCAGTCGAGGAAATCAGACTGACAGGATCAACCGTGACCCCAACTGCCATATTCCAAATGCAGCCTCCAAGGGTAACATTTGGTGAGGTAATTATAGCAGATTAAACATTGAATCTTGGCCTGATACCTCCACCACCTCTAGAGAATGCACTAATTGAAGATATTCCAACAAAGGAGGCTAATGAAGAAAAATGATAGGGTGGAGAACAAAACCTTAGAGAAACAAATGTTGATCCTAACAATGCTGAGGGTGTAGACATCAGGGTAGACAATACAAGAACTATTGAGACAAATCTTATCGACGGGTTTGAAAACATAGGAAAGGAGTCAGGGATGGCTCACAACACAAGGGAGACACAATAAAAACCTAGAGGGGAAGAACAGGAAAAGACACTGGCAGCAAAGCCATCCCTACCACCACAATGGTTGGTAGAGTCCCAGAAGAGGAAGGCCCTAGAAAAACCCAAGGCCCATCTCTCATTGGTGGAGATGATGGCCCAAACGCAGAATCCTCCCAAGGCCAAAAAAGCTCAGACAATCCATACTCTTTGGACTGGGTCGGGAGGAGATATAGTTGCGGTGATTGCAACACCTTCCTCAGATGTAGATGAAGCCATGGCTAAGGCTGATGAATAATCTATCACTGAAGTATCATTGGGGAAGAGAGGAAAACAGGGTGAGCTGGACCTATTAAAAGAAGAGACCAAGGAAGTGGAGGTTCGCTATGAAAAGGAGGCCCAGAAGTTCAGGGTAGAAAAAGAAAAGAATGAAAACCTCATGGGGCTACTGATAGAACTTTTGCAGCCTATTACTACCATTCCCCTAGACATCTCCACATCTGAGGCATCGCTCCCTCAGGGTGACATAGATTCACTAAGTGCAATGAAAAGAAAGGCCCATGCAGTTGATGAATGGGTTACTAAACAGGTGGGAAATGTGTGGTGTTTCTTAGTAGCCACACTCCTAGACTTAAATGTGGCTAGCAATGTCCTACATTAGGTTGAAAATACTATCTCCATCTAGGAGGGAGACATTGAAAACTATGAAGCATGGAAGGCTGAGTTGGAAGAACTCATCGGCATCGGAGAAGAAGTTGTCTCTGAGGCCAAAATTTTGGGAGAGGAGTCTTTTGACTTTGTCCAGACCCATCAATCCAGAGTTGACCTCACATTGGGGGTAATCAAGAAACTGGTAGGGAACTTGTGTGACAAAGCCCAAGAAGTTCTATATTCTTTTAATTTGTACAAGTCACTTATCTTGAAGGTCTCTGGAGCTGATCCCTTTAGCACTGAAATGTGCACTTTAGAGGAATATGTCGTGGGAAATTTCAATGAGATAATGAAGTCTCAGTATGGATCCCTAGAGGGGATAGATGGAGTAAAAATGACATGGATAACTCGCATGGTGCTCCAAGGTCACGACATGGCAAAGATGGCCGCAAAATTCAAGGCAAATGTTCTAGATCTAGGTGAACAGGTAGATGTGGCCAAGTACCACCGGGCCGGCCTCAAGGACATCGATTAAGATAGGATCGCTCAGCTCCTACAGAGCTTCAATGATACCAAGGAACAATAAAATTCTTCAGGTTCCAAAGATAATTATTAGGAGATGTATTTTGTATTTATTCATTCTTTAGGGAGCGTAAGCTTCTGGATCCCAGAGTTTTAGATCCCACAATTTTGTATTCTTTCAGCGACCAGTGTCTCAGTTCCTAAAGCTGACTGTCAGTATCAAATGGTTAATGAAAGTTTCATAAAGTAGGTAACCACAACAAGGCACATCAGCTCAGAGGATGATTCTGATAGGTGGTCTTCCCAAGGCGCTGCTCCAAAAAAACACCTGGTGCATTGGAGATAGAGAGTCACTTTCCCATTAATGAGGCATGTAGCTTCGATCCCCAAGGGATCAAATTTCTTCTACTTTCTCTTTGGCTCTCTTCTCGAGGCTGATTCTTCCACTCCACATTTCTTGTCTCATTCTTCTGACATTTCAAACCTTTTCTGTCTCATGGTCTTTGTAGCGTGGTGCAGGTAGTACCAACCACAAAAATTTTTATTATATTGTTTAAAGGGTAAAGTAAGTTAGGTTAAGATTAGGGAAAAATCATGTATAAATAATAAGTCTGACCTCATTCCAAGCGTCAGAAAAATTGATGATTTTGTAGTCCATAGCTAATAGCATTTCAGGTTTTCTCAGTTCTGAGTCATAGAGCTCAATGCTCCTTAGTTGTTAGAAGCTTTCAGTAGTTTGATGCTCCCCTGGAGCCACTATTATTGTATGCACCAGTGCTTGCTGTAAACATGTTGATGAAGAAGGAAGGGTTCTATCAATGATGTTGTTAGTATTCTTATATCTGGATTAATGGTATTTTGTGTTGTATGTTCTTTATGTCCCCTGCTCTGATATTTTAAGTTGATTAACGACCTTATTTTCCCTTGCTATTGATTAAATATGAACTAATGGTTATGTATTTCTTTGGCATTTAGTGTAGCATGTTAGAGCTTGGTTGATGTTTTGAATGTTTGACATAACTATAGGTAGATGAAATATTTCTAACCCTGCAATATCTTTTGAAGTTTATTTGGTAAAGATAGTGAATCCGTGTAGGAAACCCCACTTACTTAAATCCCCAGAGAAGACAAGCCAAGGTAACCAGCTATCCCCCTGAAGAAAATAGTCTCACTCCCAACTAAGCTCCCACATTGTCGAGACTTGACTCTCACATGCTTGAAGGCCCAGGGAATCTCATTTCCCCAGACAACCTTTATAGGTGAAGTTGGCTGGTACCCCGGTACCCGGTGAAAACTTACATCTATTGGTAGACCCGGTCACAAAGTCCCTCCAAAAGATAGAAATGGAAAGCTTGACTCCAAAATTCAAGAAGGAATCTTTCTAGGTTATTCTACTAAAAGCAAGGCTTATAAATTTCTTAACAAGTCCTCTAACAAAATCATTGAAAGTGCTAATGTCAAAATAAATGAATTTGCTAAGAAAAATGATGAGGAAAGAAGAAAAGAACTAGAAGACTACAACAGGTTTGTTTATAATGAAGAACCTGACACTCTTCTTGAGCAACAGTGTATTGCTCTCGAGGGACAGAACAATGCACCTGAGCATTAGGTTGCAAACACCAAAAATCAGGAAATTGCTCAAAATGATGTTCCGAGTGATGGAGATCAGAATGAAGGTCAAGATGATGATCAAAATGATGAACAAAGATCTAAATTGATACTTTCCAAATATTTCAGAAGACACCATCCACAAAAGCAGATCATAGGAGACAAAAAGGCTAGAATGAGAACAAGAAGTAAGTCACTAAACACTAGATGTTTAATTTGTGATTTTGAGCCTAAATCTGTCAATATTGCACTTGAGAATAAAGAATGGGTCAGTGCCATGAATGAAGAAATAGAGAAGATTGCAAATAAAAATACATGGACATTAGTACCTAGACCAGATGACAAGAATGTCATCGGTACCAATTGGATATTTAGAAACAAGCTAAATGAGAATGGAGAAGTCACAAGAAACAAAGAAAGATTAGTATGCAAGGGGCATGCACAAGAAGAAGGTATTGACTATGGAGAAACCATTGCACCCACTACTATACTAGAAGGGGTAAGAATTCTACTTGCTTATGGCACATTCAAAGGATTCAAGGTATACCAAATGGATGACAAATCTGCATTCCTAAATGGAATACTAGAGGAAGAGGTATACAATGAACAACTAGAAGGTTTTGTTGATCCTAACAAGAGAAACGGGATTTGTAAACTTCACAAAGCCTTGTGAGATACTCACTCATATCTCATAAGCATTAGATTTGTAAGAACAAGTGAAAAAAATAATTTGTATTTAAAAGAAGATACTGATGATAACATTTTGATTGTTGAAATATTTGTTGATGATATCATATTTTGGGGTAATGATATGTTATGTAATTAATTTGATAATGAGATGAGAAAAGAGTTTGAAATGTCAATATTTGGGGAGATTAAATTCTTTCTTGGTCTACAGATTCTTCAACAAGATGCAGGCATATACATCACACAATCCAAATGCATCAAGGAAGTTCTCAAGATATTCAAGATGGAAGACTCCAAGCTAGTTTGAACACCTATGGAAACCGGATGTAAGCTGACAAAGGAAGACAAGAAAAATAAGGTAAATTAGACCTTATATAAATCAATGATTGGAAAACTCATGTATGTTGTTCATACTAGACCATATATATCACATGCGATTGGAATAGTTGCAAGATAATCTGCTAATCTGAAGGAATCACACATGACTACTGTCAAGAGAATTTTGAGATATCTAAAGAATACCAAAGACTATGGCTTATGGTATAAAAGAGAAGGCAAATTTGAGCTTCAAGTCTATACATATGCTGATTGGGATGGAAAATTAGATGATAGAAAGAGCACAACAGGAGGAGCATTCTTCATGGGTGACATACTTGTCACATGGATAAGTAAGAAGCAAGGATGCATCTCACAATCTACTATAGAAGCAGAATATGTGGCTGCTTCTGCAAACTACTCTAACATTACACATATTAAACAATTAATGGAAGGTATGAATATGAAAAGTCTAGAACCATTGATTTCTATTGTGATAATAATAGTGCAATAAACATATCAAAGAACCCTGTCATGCATGATAAGACTAAGCATATTGCTATCAAGTATCACTGCTTAAGGGAACAAGTACAAGAAAAAGAGGTGATACTAGAATATGATCAATCAAAGGAACAATTAGTAGACATATTCACAAATCCATTGCCTAAAGATACACTTGAGTACCTGAGAAAGAGACTAGGGGTCTAACCCTTATCTATTGGTCAGTAAGATGACTAGGAGACTGCATAAGCCTACATATAATCGAAAGATCATTCATGTTGATGCAAGAAAAGAGATGGACTGCAAAGCTACATTAGTACACAGAAAGGTACTTATGTGCAACAAAAACCAGAGTTACTATTTTTTGATGGGAAGGAAAATTCAAGGAGTATATTATAAAAAGGAGGAAGGATATACTTCGGCATTATTGTCAAAGGGAGAGAGATTGCATATGGGAGAGAGATTACATATAGGAGATATTACATATGGGAGAGAGATTACATATGGGATAGATTATATCCATATAAAATATCCATCATGATTATCCTAAGGGAGAGATGACTCAAAGGGAGAAAGTATTCTATATTGTTGTCAAAGGAAAAAGAGATGATCAAGAAGAGGAACAGTCAAAGGGAGAGAAAACATCAGAGAAAAGATTCTACATAAAAGGAAGAGACAAAATCAGAAGTTTCTACATCTATCCACTAAAGGGAAAGAAGATTGAAAAAGTAGTCTACAAGAAGCAAATCTAAGCTATATGAGCTTACCGAGAGCCAGATATTTGTATTGGTTATAGAATAATAAGTTTGGTAAATTGTGGAACTACAATTGATATATTTCATATTGTATTAGTAGTAATGTAGTATGTTGCCATCAATGCTAAAGGGAGAGTTTGATGAACTATAACTAATTGAATGTTTAAAGATGTTACGTTGATGATCACCGAGATGCAGAAAGCTAATGCAAGACATTAAATTAGTTAATGTATTGTATTGTCATTGATGTCAACTTGATATAATCTGATTGGTTATATACATATTGTTAAAGAATTCAAAGAACCAAATAAATAAAGGTTATGCTATTAGTAATGAATAAAAGTTTAGTATACACCAAGTGACAACAAACACCAATGGATAGTGCACCCTAATGGATAGAGAACCCCAAGAGAAAAGTCACATTGATACCCGAGAAAGAAACCCGAGCAGAACCAAAGTGTAACCCGAGCAGAACTGAAAGTTACAGTGTTTCTCGACGGATAGAAAACCCAACGGATACAGATTCTTGAGGACAACTGAAGTCAAAAATGAGCTAACAAGGAGTTAAATACCCACAAGAACTGAAGTTCAGAAATGACAAAAAATTAGCTGGCAAGAGCTAAATATGGATTTAATATCGAGATTCCAAAACTCCAAAGATGTACCAAAGATAAAGAAAAGTGAAGGTAAGTCTTCTGAAGAAAATGATGGTCAACCTTTAGATAAAAATAATTCAAATGGAAGTTGGCCCTCTCTTTTTGGCGTGAAACCCACTGGAAAATCTTCCTTTCCCCTAGTTGACAATACGTCTATGCCTGAGAAAGGTCTTTTTAGCATTTCCCTTCCTGATTCTCTGATAGATCACACTGTAGCCCTTATGAAGAATACGCTTATAGGAAAAATTTTGGGCCCAAGACCTAACATAGATATAGTTAGGGCTTTTGCTACAAGGAAATGGAGGTTAAAAGGCCAAGTTGATATTGCAGCCCTTCCAAAAGGTTTTTTCACGTTTGAGTTTTCTAGTTCTGAAGATCTTTCTGCAGTTCTGTGTGGTGGCCCATGGTTTTTTGGGAAATCATCTTTATCTCTTCAAAAGTGGGGGAAAAATATGGACCTCAATATGGATATGTTTGAATCAGCCCCAGTTTGGGTAAGATTCCAGGGACTTCCTCTGGAATACTGGCACGAAGATGTCTTCTCGGGTTTGGCTCGCTCGTTTGGGGAACTCTTAACCATAGACCCAATGACAGCCGCAAAGACTAGATTAGTCTATGCAAGAATATGTGTTAACATCAATCAAAAGAAAGATCTTTCGAAGGTTATCTCTATCAAATCTAAGCTGGGAACCTATAATCAAGTAGTGGAGTATGAAACTGTCCCATTTTCCTGCTTTACCTGCAAAAAATCTGGTCATTGGGCAAAACAATGTCCCCTAAATCATTCTATAAAAGCTAAAAAGAAATAACTAAGGGCTGTCTGGAAAGAGAAAATACCTCCCTCCCTTCTAGACCCAGTGAGTGTTTTGGAAGAGAAAGAATCAAGAGAAGATCTGAATGCAGTTATCTCAAATCAGCCTAAGGAAGATACTTCTCATTTATCAGTTGATAAAGACTTACCTCAGATTATGGAGCAGAAGGATCCAACTAACACAGATCAAAGGGAAATAGTGGAAGAATCCCTGCCTGGTTCTACTTTTCCTCTTGTTAGGAATAGGGAGAATGAGCTCCAGATCCAAAATGCCTCTATGGAAGATAGGGTTATAATGGAGCCTCAAGCCTCTACAACAATCATATAGAATGAGAATGGAAGCAACAATGAAAAAAATAAGGAGGAACCAATAGTAATGAGCCTTTTGGCTTCCTCTCCCTTAGTGAAAGAGCAGTCCATGCCTGGTGTAAATGGAATTAGTAGTAAGAGTTGGTCTGAAATCAGTGAAGAGGAATCTCAAAAAGAAAGTCTTGAGGAA
>MU227777.1:540055-558770 GCA_018584345.1 Thuja plicata
TTTCTAGAATAGTTGCATTGAAAATCATGTCTTAGATTATCTTACATCTCTCATTTCTTAGAATAATCTTGCATTGTATTGCATTCATGGAGATAAATCCTTCATTCCTAGATTGGTCTATGGTTGTAAAAATCTCATTCTGAGAGCAATTTCAAAAACCCCGTCTGGATAGAAGGCAATAGGTCGAATCATGCAGGCAGACAAGATGAATAATCTCATATTCAGTCTTGTGTGTACCTGGTGAAGGACTATGTTGAAGTGTATGGTGAGTTAACAAGGCCAAATTTACCACATACATTTTTGGCGCCAACCGTGGGGCAAGTACATTCTGTTCTGGCCTGATTTCATTTCATCTTTTTCATTTTTTTGGCATTTTGTCTGTACTTTCATTAAAGTTCTATTCTAATTTCGTGCAAACTTTCTGTATGTCTCACATGAACTTTCTAGTTCTTCATGTGGCATACAACACTTCTTCGCGTGATCTAGCATACTTTATCACGTAAAATTACAGTCCAGAGCTTTCAGTTTGATATTTCATTGCCTCAGTTTTCTAACCACCTGCTATTTTCTGACATCTATGCTTCTCTAATTTTATCTTTTGAAATAGCATAATAGTGGTTTGCAGGATGCTAAGACAAAGAAAAGCCATCATAAACTTCTGACATGTTTGTTGCAAGACGCTGAGACAAAGAAAAGCCATCATAAACTTCTGACATGTTTGTTGCGGGATGCTGATATGAAGAAAGGCATTACAAACTACTAATGGGTTTATTGTAAGTAGGATGTTTCTCGAAGACCTTGCATGTTTTCACAACTTCTTATATTTGTTTTCAATAGTTAAAACACACTTCAGTTGGTGCTGAAAATGAATCACTGTCTTGTGTGATTGAAGTGTTTTTTAGATTGTAATCCTAAGAACTACATGAATGTATCCTCTCCCCTCACCTTTATGGATCTTGGGTGTAAGAGAAATTCATGTGATTCTTCTAGAGTGGCTACCTCCTAAGAGCTTTAGCAGATCCGGTGAGAGTGGATGCCCAACCGGTAATAGGATAAAGCCAAGCCCTTCCAAATCGGTATACAAAACTGATATTGTGATTAATGTCACAATAGACAGGTGTGAATTCATTGTGGCAACCAAAATCTCCTCTAGTACACTAGTGGTGCATTAAAGTCCCGACATTGTTAAGGTGAAAGCCTTGCTTTGAAAGGATTGGGAGAGCCCCCTTTATTGGTAAAATGACTTGATCACAACCACCTGAATGGATGACCTTACTACAAAATGTTGTTCTATTTTTCCAAAAACCCTCTATCTATTGGCATGAAAGATCAGAGACCGCCTAAGATGCCCCACATTCTTACAAATTTTAGTGGAGATAACATCCCTTTGGGAAGCAATTCCTTTGGGGTCTGAAGCTTGGTATGCCTGAGAAGTGAGTGCATATGTAAGGAGGAGCCCGTGCTTCCAAGCTTCTAAGTTATCTACTAAGAGTAAGCGTAGCCAAACTTCAGTTCAAGTGGGGATTCAATAGATATTGTCCTGGCTATCCTTGGATTGTGATGTTCTTGTTCTGGTATTACAAACATTCTTTTTAATATGTTTTGTGTGGATGTATCATTTGAACAATCGAAACTATCGTCAAAACACACAAACTTTCAATCTTGAACATGTCCAAAACAATCTTTAACTTAAACTATCTATCGGAAAACAATATGATTTCATCTTGGAAAATGCAAACTGGTCTGAACAGTCTGATTCTGTAAATGTCTTTTTTTCAACATTTGCATAGTTTCACGCAAAATTTCCCAATCTTTGCATCATTCGGTGAGAATCTTCGCATGATATGTAGTATATTGTCATGCGATATTTGGCAACAATTCCATTATTCTTTCATTCTTTATTCTGTCAACTGGTGTCATTCTTCACACGAAGAGAGCATTTATTTAGGCAGTTTGGTGAGAAACTTCGCACGACACAGCATTTTGTCACATGAAACTGGAGTCTTTTGTCCAAAATAGTGAGCTAAAATCAGTCAGTTAGTTGTACTTCTATCAAATCCGGTCTCTGATATGGGTCTATTTTTCTACCATCTATCTTCACATAGTCTAAAACTTACTTTCTTGGGTTGAGAACTACGTGATTCTTACTTAAACTGGTCTTGTCTCATGTCCTTTTGATCTATTTCATCTATCTTGTCATGCCTTATGTCGCAATAGTCATCTCTTGATTGTTCTAGCCTCATCTTCGATTATTTTCACCAAGGATACTTCACCTTTTGGCACGTTCTGTGCAATCTTTGAGATAGTTTCATGTTTGGTCCTAGTTCACATCTCTTGTTCAAAACTTTGTCTATGACTATCACAACTCAAAGTGGCAAAACATTTCCTTCAATCAATTAAGATGAATCTATACTTTCCACACCATTACTGGCTACATCTAGTGAGAAATCATCTTGATCTCCTTCCCCAGTATGATGACCTTATAATAAATGGTCATTTCCTGTGGATCTTAGTAGGGTTCGATATCCTTTGTTCCAAGAAGACCCAAATTCAGAGAACACTCAATATTTTCATACCGAGTCTTTACACCTTGAATCCTTGCATTTTGGCAAGATGGCAGATCATAACCAATCAGGTGGTGAGGTTAGCAGGACTGACCTCTTTAGAAATTGGGGTAAGTCCCATTCTGAAGATCCCCCTAATGATGTAGAAGTAGAAATCACTCAAGAAAAGATTGCACAAGCCTGTGCTAACAAAGATTTCTATAAAATGATGGGAATTCTACTAGCTAAGGAGAAATAAAAATACATTCTTGAACTAGCCAATCAAGGGGCTAAGTTACCTTCCAATTATGCTGTAGAAACACTTGTTGAGAAAGAGGAAGAAACTAAAAATTCTCACTTGCAAAAAGCAATACAAACCATGCAAGAGCAGCTTTCTCAACTCTTGAAAGAGAAAGACAAACCTACTACTCAATTCACATTGGACAACATTTGTCCATTTCTGTTTGATAATATTCTATGCATACCTCCTTTTCCCAAAGGAGTTGAACTTCCTAAATATGACAAATACTTGGGTACATCTGACCCTCAAGACCATTTGAAAGAATTTTGTGCTCGCTCCATGGAATTAATACATGACACAACCTATCTTATGTATCTTTTCCCACGTAGATTGGGAGGGTCAGCTATGGAATGGTTCTCTAGACTACCAACTGGCATTAAGACCTTTGACGAAATTGCAAATTTATTTCTACAACACTATTCTCACAATATCCAACATCTGGTTCATATTTAAGATCTTTGCAACTTGAAACAAAATAATGGGGAATCCTTCTTGGCATTCCTCCAAAGATGGAGACAACTCTATACACAATATTCTCACAAGATACTTGAATCAGAAAAGTTGGATATCTTTCTCGATAATCTTCTTCCCAACTTTGGGTATCAAGTACAGCTACAAGGTCCTCTAACCTTTGATGACATGATTGAACAAGCTATAAGAATCGAGACATTTATGATCAAGAAAGGAGAATTGACCTTACACAAGGAAAATAAACAAGGGTCTTCTTCCTCAAGAAAAGATAAACCCAAATTTCCCAACAAGAACCAAAATGTTGTGAATGATGGTGTTGTAGACAATGTGACTCCTAAGCCTTCCAAGGCTGCCTTTAATCTCACTACCACAATGCAAGCAGCCAAAGCCACTGAATAGGCTGTAGCAGAATCCAAACTTAGTACTTCACAATTTTCTGGACCTAAACCTTGGGCTCCTAGGCCCAAGCGTGAATTCACTCCTTTAGGTGAACCTCTGAAGGAAGTTTAGAAGACTCTTGTAGACAAAAATTTACTTACTCCATTGAATAATTCATGACCTTATGATCCACAACCAAGACTCTCTTAGTGGAATGAATCTGCTTATTGTGATTTTCACCAAAACAAAGGTCATAAAATAGCTACTTGTCTTAAATTATGGCATACAATCCAGGATCTCATCGATAGTGAGGTTATTGCTGTGGGAGGTGAAAAAAAAAATTTTGATCACCAAGCTTTCAAAGACCCATTTCCTCCTCATGGAAAAGGTGAATCATCTAAAGGAAAAAATACTGATGCTAAGGTCAACTATACTTACACCAATAACGACAATGTCATTAATATGGTTGAACCTGTTGACACTGAATATTGTAATGTCATCATTATCAAGGGAAAGGAAGATACTTCCAAGTCTAAAACACCTTTCATTTTTTGAGGGTCTACACCTCAGTTATCTAAACAAGGACAGTCTCAAGTCAGCGCTAATGTTTTTACTTGATCTCACGCTAAAATCATTCTCAAAGGCCCTAAGCCTTCTCTATCTACATCAACTCAACCTTTGGACAAAGCTAAGGTTGACTCTGCTACTAAGAATCCCAAAGTGGGTTCCTCATCTAATGCTACCAATTACAACATTCTTGATCAATTGCAACGTACTAATGCTCAGATAACCATCTTTGAGCTCCTAAAAATCTCCCCTGCTCATAGGGAAATCCTAGACAAAGCCCTCACTGAGGCGAATGTCCCAAAAGATCTTGATCTCGACCGGTTTCAATCTATGGTAGGTCACTTGACCTCCTCACATTACTTGTCTTTCTCTGAGGAAGATGACCATTCTTTGAGTCACCCGCATAATAATCCTCTTCACATTGAAGTCATGATAGGTCCAAAGCGTGTTCGCCATGTTCTCATAGATAATGGTGTTGGCCTAAATATTTTCTCTACTAGTTTCCTTATTGAATTATGATATGGAGAAGATTGCATTCATGCTCGCAAAAATATTACCATTAAAGACTATGATGAGGAAGAACGTAAATTTGAGGGGCTAGTTGTATTGCCAATAAGAGTTGGTCCTAGTGAACGAGATGTTGTCTATCAACTACTTGACATTCCTTTGGCATACAATATTCTGTTAGGAAGGCCATGGATTCATGAAATGTAGGTTGTCCCTTCCACATACCATTAGTGCATTAAGTTCCCATTCCAAGGTTCTAAAGTGACTATACCTACTAATACAGGCTATGATTGCAATGCCCTCACAAAATCTGCTGACATCCTTGTGCCTACCAACAAAGAATCTATTGAACTCCTTGAGGATAAATTAAAAGAAATGGAAAAGAGTCTGACACTCAAAGAAACTGATATGGGAGGATATCACATTGAACCTATTCTATCTATTACATCTTTACCTTTGTCTCCCCATTCCTTTGGGAGACCTTCTGAGAGCTCTAAACCTTCTATGGTTCCTCCTCCAACAAAGTATGGTGGCACCTTTGTACAAGCCACAGTACCATTAGAAGAAGAAGCTGAAAATAGAGCTATCAAAGCTTGGATCTATAAAGGAGAAGACAATTCTAAATATACTCCTCCTCATGACATAAAACCTGAGCACTATGGCAAAGGTTTATCTATTATGCAACATTTTTGCTATAAAGGAAATGGTCCCATAGGTGTGAATCATAAGGGATTGATTGCACCACTTGAAGCCATTGGTCGCAGAAAATGCGACTCTACATGCATAGGCTTCCAAAAAATCACATTCCAACTGGGAATAAATTAGTTTGTACCTTGAGAAGATAAGAAACCAACACCTGAAGAAACACCTAAAATTGCAGAACCTAAAGACAGCTCTGATGAGGATACTTTTTCCTTATCCTATCCCTCCAGATTTGGCAGCATTCTTTGTTGAGCCAAATAACTTTGTACCATGTGTTAGTACAATAGACACTAAAAGTGATTCTGATACCACCACTTCACTTGCTGCATTAACTTATGAAGAGTGGAAAGACATATATACTCTGCACCCTAGTCATCAGGGTGATTTATACATACCACCACCCTTTCAAGAATAGTTTGACTAGTAATTCTAGTCACTTCTCATTACACAAGAGACAGCTGATGCTACAAACACTACTAAGGTACCTAGGTCAACAGGTGCTCATCTGACCATAGCAGAGGTTCTAGGTAGAACTCATCCCAACTGAGGACAAAGGGTTGATTTCACTCATGTTCTTAACATGAGACCTAATGATGAAACAGAATCCCATGAATATGAGTTTGACAGCTTGTCCTATGCCACTTCTGACAGAGATATAGATACAGCTAATACATATGAAAACCTTCTCAAAGTAGGTGAATGGTCTAGTGTAGGCTCACATGAGTCCGACCCCCTAGATGTTAACATGTTGACTACTATGGTCACTAGGAATCAAAGGAATTCAATTGTACCTCTGGATGAGATCGCTTTGGGTCTCAACTTGCTTCTCCATGCCTTTGATGATTATAACATGAACGCACTTGAACCTGTCACTCTGTTAGCTCTTTTTCTTGCAACACTTACCTAATGATGACAGTATACCTAGTATACTCAGTTACAACCTCTTTTAGGCAAGAGAAAGACTAATTTCTAAGGATTGGATAAGATCCTTCTTCATTTTTTAGCTCCACAGACTCAGGCAGGTTTTACCTTTTAAAGATTACTGATATCTCAGTCTATGTATTTAGTGGATTGTTTCATTCACAGGTTATGTGCTAAAAACCTCACTGTAATAACTTGTACAATACTCGAGAGATTGCAATAACTAATTTAAAATAGAGTACTATAAGCCAGGCTATGGTTTTAACAACATACACCAATGAGATAAGGACTTTCATCCTTCTTCCTTTTCTTCTAGGAGGGATAACCTAATGATCCACTCTCCAAGGAATCAATAAAATGGACACTGTCCTGCTGACATTAGTCCTTACTGAGTTTAGTTTGTTTGTTCTTAGTAACAAGAGTATTCTGATTAAATTGGTTTTGATGCCTTAAAATAACTTGGATGATAATGGGTTATCAGACCAATTTCTAGACCAGTGCCTATCCTTTCGGTTACAGAGTCAATAAACAAAGATCTCATAGAAACTAAATATAGTAAGCTTCCTTACAACCCACATGCAATTCAGATAAGTTTCCTTACAAATTACCTTGTCACCCCTAAACGATTGTATCAAATCTTTAAAGAACCATTATGCTCCCTGAAACTACTCACAAAACTTAGTTCTTTCCTTAAAAGAAACTTGCAAGAAATTAGATAGTTACCTAATAACCAAAATGCTTCAGAATGCCTTGCAAACTTAAACATAAAAGAGCATACATAAATAATAAAGAGACAACAATTGAAGAGAGTAAAATTTCACCATATTTTATTTATATGATCCAGCTTCCATACATGAAAGATTTTTTGCAACTTCAAAAGATAAACAGAAGTTCAAAACATCTGAATTCTACAATATATATTTTCTCTTTTCCAAAAAATTCCAACCTCAAATACCCTTTACAATTACAACTCTTCTGCTATATATAGGTTTTTGACCATCTTGGAATCTTTTAAGGATGCAACAATCTTTGGATGGTCTCAGAAAACCTAACCCTAAAACTATAGAAGAGACAAAAAGAAAGAGAGAGAAGAAGCAGTAGAATGACCAAGTCATAAAGATAAAAACATATATTATTTGTTCTTCTCCCGATCTAGCAACTTGATCTGATAGTGTACATAGTAGATGACTGTAGTTATGTTGAGTCTAGATGACCGTGCTTTCAGATTTACCTACATTCTCCTTTTACAATAACTATCCTGTTTATCTTCAATGGTGAGGTACCAAATAGTCGTCCCTATTCATCATCCAAAATTTCTTCCTCCACTGCTGGCTTCTTCTTCTTGGGTGTAGTCATCACTTCCCATGCTTTTAATTCATCATCTGATGGCCACTTGAAGTCCTGAGTACTCTGTATTTGGACCTTTTGCCTGTCCCATCTCGCATCAGTGATATTTTTGATGTCTACTAGAAACTTATTGATGTCAGTTTCTGCTTTGAAGGCTTCCTCCAATATCTTATTGAACCCTTCTACATCAATATATGCTCCCAAGAGAAATGCCTCATCACTAGGCATCTTACTATCAAATTCATTCTTCCAGGCATCCAAAGCCTTTACTTGATCATCATCTCCTCTTAAGGTAGGTATAAATCTGTTAAAGTCATCAGAAAAGAGGCTTAACTTCACCTCAATTTGGTTCAATTTGCCGTTAAATAATGAGAGAGAAATATTCACTCTTTTGATCTCATCTCCAACTTCAGTTACTATTTCAAGAAAATCTAGTCTTAGGGCTTGTAAAGATGCTAACTTTTCAAATAACTTTACCCTAGTAGACCACTTTTTAAAATAGGGGTTGAGGATAGCCAAATACCCCATTACCTCGGCGTGCAAAGTTGGCAACTTGTTATAAGCATTGAGTATAACATCAGCTTTATCTTTCAAGATATCAATCCTATGTCGCAGCACACCCTTCAATGCTTTCAGAGTAATTGCACTTCCCTTTTCTTCACTAGCTTCCTATTCAACAGCCTCCTCTAATTTAGGCTTATCTTCAACTTGCAATGGTGATGGTTGTGTAGGTACATATACCACCTTAGGTTTTTCTTCTAACTCTTTCATCAATCTCTTGATTACCTGATCCTCCTGGTGTAATTGTATATGACACATCTCCCTATCTTTAGACAATGCACTTGTCTCTTCTAATAAATTGCTACACTTATCAGACAATTGTTTAGTTTTGTCCTCATTCAAGTGAGCTCAATGTGTCATGATTTGGGATATTTATAAATCCCCTATATTCTGTAAAGACCACACCATTTGATTTCCCACCATACTCTCTTAAATATTTACTAGTTGAGGCTTTTGGTCTTTTGGGCACAGGCTCCACATTGCAAATGCTTGGTATTTTGGGCTATACCCAAATCTTTTTATTACATCTCCCATCTAGACCTCAGTAGCCATTTTGAGATCTGGCTGTTTTTTGATTTGGTCTATGATGAAGGTAGATGTCAAATCCCATCCCTCAGCCAATAGTATTCCACTTTCTAGCACCATTTTCCTGGCATCCTCGGGTGAAATATCCTCATTTTTAGGATCATAAGACTGTAAAGCCACTAGAGCTTCATTTTTTATTATCTTTGTCCCATTTACTGTCAACTGGGATCTTATCTGCTCTATCTTATGCCATCTTAGGAAGTCTTTAAAATCCTCTGTTTTGACAAAGCTATCATCATTTAAAAAATTTTGTTGATGAATCAGTCTCTCATCAATACAGGCCTTAAGGGGTATTTCAACCTTATCATCCAAGTCAAGCTACTATTTCTTACCTTCCCTTATTGTCTTTCTTAGGTTATGATCATATAACCTATTGCCAGGTACTAAGGCCTTAGCCTTATCTTTCTTCTTATTCTTCCCTTCATTTGAGAGTTGACCTATTTCCAGTTTCTGCCTCTTTCCAGTAGGTTCTCTTAAATCATCTGGCTAGATAGCAACTGTCAAATCTATAATGTGACTCTCTACTCCCTGCAACTGTGGTATTTTAGCAATATCTTGTTGTGATGCTTGCTGTGGAGGAGGATACATAGTAGGACGTGCATAATCACTGTCACTACTAATATTATAATCAGATTATGAATTATCAGGTGTCTGAGCACCTTTCTTATCAAGAACTGTATCCAATTGTTCTATAAGCACATAATAGTTGTCTATCATGGCTTTGATCCTGTCAAAATATGGGAGATCAGGGTAAAAACCCCTAAAATCCAACCCATTTCTCTTTATTTTCTTCTCCAGCTTTAACCATTCTTGAATCCTCAATCTTCTTGTATGAATATCATCCTCATCCAAGAGATTCCTTATTGCATCTTCTTCAATGCATTCACAGTGGACATTTGTATTAGGGATTGTAGGAGTATACAATCTCCTTACCCCTCCCATAAAACCCTCTGGGTCAATGTATCTATAAGGGCCTGCCCGTATCCTGTATTTTTCCAACCATTGACCTACTACATCAATGGCACCCTTGCCAATTGTGAAGTTAGAAATCTTAAACTGTCTAGGGGTCAAAGTCCCCTTCTTATGTGGTGCAAAATGCTAATTGTCTGTTAACAACAAGTGCCATATAAACTCCATTTTCTCCACCCTTGCTGGTACATAATAGGGTAATAGATGAGGTGAGTGAATACACCCATATACCCTAATGACTGTGTAATTTTATTCCATAAAGAAGTCACCCCAATTATGCTTTCCAGGCCATCTATCTGTATAATCACAGGGCCTAAGCAGTTTTATAAATTTCAATGGGATTCTTGTTTTGTTGGTTGCCAAACTTTGCACTATTGGATACACAATCCAGTTCTGAAAGGCACGGTAGTCACACTCCCTAGAAGTGTAATTCCAAACCCTCACCCAAAATTGGATAGGATTTGGTCCTGACTGATAGAATCTCTGAGGAGTTAAATTATTAACATCCATGATGACAAAATTGAAAAGCAACAGGAGATGCATGAGAACTGAGTAATGTAAAAATTTAGGCTCCTTCTCCTTTGGGTTCTTCATTCTCTTCTGGGTTGCGATGAAACCCTCATGCATTTCATCTATGATGTGTTGAATATAATCATAACTGGTGTTAGAGTGGACCTCTTGTAGGTCCAACACCATCATCAGAATCCCTACATCAATCTTCTCTGCATCACCATCTATTCCCAACACTCTACACAGGGCGTATGTAGCATACTTGATATAAAAGTGTAGATCCTTGTAATAATATGGGCTGGCCCCGGACATAGGATCTAAATACTTTCTCACTTATTTTAGCATATGTTTTAACAACTAGCTCCTAGCAATCCCAAGCTTCAAAGTATACCTCTATTTTTTCTTTGTCATGTCAATTTTTGTAGACATGGTGATGTATAAGCCGAAGGCTTGCATGAATGAATTTCTATTCAAAATTAATAGGGTAGTGATATCATTCCTCCTGATGGTCTTAGATAAAACATCATAGTGACTGGCTAGGTCTAAGAACAAGTCTACATCCAGGAAGACATCAGGAACAAGTAACCTAGCTAAACCACAGGTCCAAGGGTTTGATACTGGGATGGGCTTATCAGAATTCTTATAAAAATAATTGAAGAGAGAAAAACCTATTGTCCCTGGAGTCACAGCATCTTGAATATCTTTATATTCATCTATGAGGACATTAGCATTAACCTTCTTATTTTGTGTTGAACCAGGAAGGAGACGGAGGAATTCATCTGAATAGTTCATTTTTCCCTTTGCTTCGTCCTCCACCCTCTCACTTTCTCCCCTGGTCGAAGCTACACTCACTGCTCTACTCATGTCTTCGGTGTTTGAATTCTCCTCTTCGTCACTGGTATTGAAAAAAATCTATCAAAGAGACTGACAGAATGTCTTCCACACAATTTTGGAAACAATGAACTCTTAGAATCACAGAAAAAACTGTAAACCTTTGAATTTACTCTATTTTGGCATCTAAACTTCTTAAACTTAAAAAATCTGAAAGTAAGGTGAATGTGCATGAACAAGCAATCATCTCCTTATAGTAACCATTCAAGGTATATAGCTCATGATTCTCAGAACATCAATTCTGTCATAAATTCCACATACTATGAACATAATTGAAAACCTAGCTGTAGTTTCCTGAGTGTGACAGGAAAATCAAATTTGTAAAACTGAATCCTCGGCTAAACCTTATAAAATTTGAATGAGCTGAAATGTCACCCTAGGATTGGCCCTCTGTCATACATCTCAGCTACCCTTTTTCTACACAGTAATCAAAATTTGGAGATCTGATTGGCCGCCGAATAATACATACTGACATATTTAAGACTGCGCCTTTTCACAAAAATCAGCATTAATCGACAATGCAACTGCATTCATTTTCTCTATCGCTGATCCCAATCCTTAACCCATGGTTTATCCGGAGACATAGCGACTATGCAACTTCCTTACCTTTACTAACCACAGTCCATATTTGGCAATCACGTGACACAAAGAAAATTTAAGTCACCAGTGGTTAAAACTAACCCACATTCTTTTCTCAGACTATGCGACTAACAGTTAGTGTTATCTCTCACAGTTATTTCTTAGTGGCCCAATGTTATCTCTCTCCTTCTAGACTACGCAACAACCCTTAGTCACCTGATCGCAAAAAGAAAATACTGAATTCCAAAAGACTTCATCTCGCGACTACCCGACATACCCTTAGCCGCTGAGTTGCGAGGACTTTTCTCTTTAGGGTCTTTTATCCTGAGACTTGGCGACCACCGTAATATTTTTTCATAGTTTCATCTGATGGCTATCGCTTAATCTCCAAATGACTTATTATACCTTTAAAACATTATGAGACCCTGCGACTAATAATTGCCCTTATGTAGTCTCATAGTCACTGAACACATTTATACTTTTAAGCGATCGTTATGGAATCCACTCAACTTCTGACAGATGTCTCATTCTGATTTGAAACCTGGGTTATCTGGTGACAACCCGACTGTGCTTCATTACAAACCGTAAAAGGTTAGTCACCAAGTCTCAGCAGTTTCAACTTAACCGGCCTCTTTTCTAGAGACTGCGCGACTGAAGGCTTTGCATCATACTTCTCATTAAACTCATTTAGTGATTATGCGACAAAAGGTAATCGCGGTGTCTCGTGATACTTTTTTAACTGTAGAAAACTTCTCGTGATCACCTGACTAACCTGTGGGCCCACTGAGACAATGCAACACAGGCTAATCGCAAAGTCAGGGATAAAAAGGAATATGCTGCTTTAAGTTATGCGAATAAGTGATTGCAGTAGAGCTCATGACTTAAGTGGAACAAAAAGTAACTGAGAAACATAAAATGAACAACACCTTAGGGTTTTCTTCAAATTTGAACATTGAACTAGAGCTAGGGTTTAAGAATTTGAATATTTTCACAGGTTTTAGGCTAAAAGACATGAAAATTTGAAAACCTGGAAAGGGAAGACCACAGAACCAAAGGAGAGTAGGAAAAACTAGGAATACAACCAACAGTGGCTCTGATGAGGATTGGCTAAATAAGGTTTATGACAAAGAACCACAGAATCTCTGGTTGCAGGCCTCCACAAAAATGGAACAGAACAGACCGAGGAAAAGAGGGGAATATTTATAAAACTTACAAATAGGGAAAATACTAGACATATAATACATATTTACTCATGCACTACAATGATTTTCATTTGAAGAAAGGTTTCAAAAATTGCCCATGCACAGGAAACTCAAAACCTTCTCCCTCCATATCCTTTAACAAATATGAGTCTTTGCCATAATGTTCTGAGATTACATAAGGCCCTAACCATAGACTCAAATTTATTATGCTTACCTCTGTCCTCTGCCCTTGCATTCCATTGGAGAACTAAGTCACCAGCCTGAAACTTTCTGTTGGTAGCCCTCTTGTCAAACAAATAATTCATTTTCTGCTATAACCCTATGTTCTCCCTCTGACTCTCTCTTCTGGTTTCATCTAACTCTATTAACTGCATCATTCTATCTTGCATTGGGTTAGAGATATTTAAATGTTCTTCTTTTGTGAACTGGGCAAAAGGTAATAAATTATTCACTGGCAACCTTGCTGGCAAACCATATACCAATTCAAAAGGGGATTTACCAGTTGCCTTTTTGATTGTGATCCTATCAGCCCAAAGGGCTAATCTCAACTTTATATGCTAGGTTTTCTTATTTTGTTCCAGAGTCCTTTTTAATATCTTCAATATGATTTTATTGCTAGACTCAGCTTGTCCATTAGCTTATGGGTGATATGGGGATGAGTATGATATTTTAATCCCATACCTTTCACAAAAACTTGTCATTTCTTCTGATCTAAAACTCATAGCATTATCCATCACTAATTTACTAGGCACACCAAACCTGGTTAAAATGTTATCCATGAGAAATTCAGTAACCACCTTGCTCGTTTCTCTCCTGGTAGGGATAGCCTCAATCCATTTAGTAAAGTAATCAGTGGCCACCAGTATCCAACTATGTCCTGCACTATATTTCTCTTGAAATTCACCGATAAAATCAATCCCCCACATAGCAAAAGGAGCCTCAGTACTCACTGGATTCAGCAACAGAGCGCCTGCAAACTTTAATTTGTTGGAAAACCTCTGACATGGTTGACATTTTCTGACATGAACATATGTGTCCTTGAAAAATGTAGGCCAATAATATCCTAACCTCAAAATCTTATGGGCGGTGGTCCTAGCAGAAAAATGACCTCCACATTCCCCCTCATGCATCTCAACCAAAACTCTCTTAGCCTGAAAATTGTCAAGGCACAATAACAATATATCATTCTTATCTTTCCAAAATGAATCACCTTGAATCAAAACATATCTTTGAGCTTGCAATTTCAAAGTTCTTTTTTGATTTTTAGACGAATAATCAGGACACTTAGCATTTTTGAGGAAGAAAACAATATCAGTGTAATATGGTTGCCTCTGTATACTGGTAATGGCTTGGTGATGTGTCTCTGTCTGATTTAAGTGCACCAAATGCATATTTTCTTCTATCATAAGTTTTTCCAGACCTTGTCCTCTTATTAGTTTGGTGATACTGATCTCAAGATTGAACTCTTGTATTCTTGTAATCCACTTACACCTCTTACCAGTAACCTCTGACTGTGTAAGGATATCTTTTACTGCTAAATGAGGAACATAGGCCTACACCTTAGCACAAACCAAGTAAGGCCTAAAATATTTTACTACCTTAACCAATGCATAGGCCTGCTTTTCCATTATGTCATAATTAAGTTCTGCAGCCTGCAAGGATCTACTGTAAAAAGCTATAGGGTGTTCAAATCCTTGTTCATCTTTTTGAAGTAATATTGCAGAAATAGTATGAAATGAGGCAAATGAAAACAAGGAGAAAGGCTTAGTGTAATCTAGAGATTTCAACACTGGAGCTTCTTGCACTACCTTTTTAATTATTTCAAATGCTTGCTGAGCTTCCTCGTTCCAAACAAACTTAGTATCTTTTTTCAGCAATTTCACAATGGGTTTAACAATTTCTGCAAAGTTGACTACAAATCTTCTGACAAAATTTATCTTTCCTAAAAATGATATAACACCTTTTAAATTTATTGGAGCAATTACTCTTTGAATTTCCTCCACTCTCTCAGGGTCTATCCTTATCCCTTCTTTGGACACTATATGTCCCAACAACTTACCCTCCTTGACCGCAAAATGACACTTCTTAGGATTCAATGAAACACCATACTCAAAAGCTTTGTTAAAAATTTTACCAAGGTGGTCACAATGATCCAAAGCCCTCTTGGAATATGCAGTCAAGTCATCCTGATAAATGACCATGAATAAATCAATAAACTCTTTGAAAGAAACATCCATGGCCCTTTGAAAAGTTGCTCCTGCATTTATTAATCTAAAAGGCATTCTGATATAAACATATGTTCCCCAAGGAGTAGTAAATGCAGTTTTATATTGCTCTGTTTCTTTGACTAAAACCTACTTGTAACCTAAAAATCCATCCATCATGGACAACAATTCACAACCGATAACTTTATGCAACATTGCTTCCATATTAGGCAGTGAATAATTATCTTTTAATGAAGCAATATTGAGATTTCTGAAATCAACACATAATCTGATGTCACCATTTTTCTTTCTAACTGGCACTAGATTTGATACCCATGTTGAATGTCTTATAGGCTGGATTATACCAGTGTCCTTGAGTTTCACCAACTCCTGCTGCATCTTGGGAGCTAACAAGGGATTAATAGGCCTTTGTTTCTATCTAAATGGCTTCACATCTAATTTCAAAGGAATTTCATGCTGAAAAAGGTCCTCTCTGTATGGCTTCAAATCCTCATATGACCAAGCAAAAACATGCTTGTATTTTCTTAGCAACTTGACCAGATTTATCCTTATATGAGAGTCCAAACCTTTTCCTATATAAACTATCTGAGGACAGTTTTCTGATCCTAAATTTATTTCTTCCAAATCCTCAAGGTTGGCATTGCTTACCTTTGCTGAATCATTTTGCTGAGTTATAAACAATACCTCAAGTTCAACCAAACCCTTAGGAATCTGATTAGAACTTAATTGGACAACTTCATTTCTCAAGATGTAATCCTTTCCATTATCTGATTCTAATAAGGAACTGCAGTCTATGCTCTGGTTTTCATATTGATCCAAACATTGCATAAACCTTAGAATATCTTGATCATCTTGGAAAACTTTCCAATTGTATATGTTATCTGGGACAACTGGTCTTGTCTTAACTTCTAGTATTGATACTCTATGTAGGGTCAAATCATCATTTTTCAAAGCAACATTTTCTACAAAATGAGCCATAATATTCTTTGACCTTTCCAACCAGGTTATATTAAAAGCATCAAACATCTCAAGTTGATCCCAAACAACATGTTTGTACATTTTCAATCTGTCATTTTTTACAGTGTATTTGGATCTGACTTGTGCTACCACCAACTCAGAGTCACCATAAACCTCTAAACATTTAATACCATGTTTGGTAGCAATTTCAAGTCCTAAAAATAAAGCCTCATACTCTGCAGTATTGTTTGTACATTAAAAGTCTAACATAAATGAGTATTTAAAAGTTGTACCTGATGGAGATATTAATAATACTCCTGCCCCTGATCCCTCTTTAGAGCAAGCACCATCAAAGTACATTTTCCATAGTCCATCTTCCTACAAGATTGGCTCTTTATTCAAAAGGTCAACTTCTTGATTTTATGCTCATCTCTTTGCATTCTGAAATTTTCCATGTCTATGTCAATGCAACAGTTCACATGAGTATCCTCATATTTTTCTATCATCTGGGGAGTTCGGCTCTCTCTCAAAACATTGACATTCTCACCAGAAAGGTTGAAAGTAGAAAATGATAAATCATTTTGTATACTACCACCCATTGAAGCACTCCATTTTCTTGATAACAACATGCCATAGTGAGGTGGTATGTCAACCACAAGAACATTCATTGTCATGACTACATCAGGATAAACTGCTAGCCGATAAGGCATAGCCTCAATAGTTCCAATTACAGGGACCTCTCTGGAATCCATAGCTCTGCATCTGCCGTGAGGTGTATCAACTTGTAGCCCCATTGCCTTCATGATTTCAACTGGCATAACTGTATTCAAGGCTCCTGAATCAATCATGCAATTCTTAAGCATTTTATAATTGATTATTAATGAGAGAAAAAATGGGTCAACAATTTTTGGGGAGGAAGTTGCATTTAGGAATATTTGAGGAATTTCAGATGTCAACACCTCCAATTCATTTCCCTTTGTGATTGAATTTTCTGAAACTACCACTAGACTCTGAACCTTTATTGTGGGTACACTATTTAATAATGACATGACTTTTTCTTTATGTTCTTTGATCCTCATCATTTCTAAAAATGGGACCTTAAATGTCATCTAGGACAAGCACTGACCCATGTCTACTAGAGTATACCTCACATCTGAACACTTTGATTTGTCAATAATAACTTCATTTTCCTCATTGTGTTCCTTTTGGACTGATTCATGAACAATATTGGGATCTATAGCCTTTGTAACAATCTTGACCTTGTGTTTGTCTATACTTTCATTAGGTCCTTCCATTTTCTAAGCATACTTAGTGTTTGCCTTATTTTCCTTTATAAAGACACCTGAAGGTTGGACACTAGCTCCACCTACCACCCTGTTCCTTAAGTGGTAATTGCTTCTAGCTTTATTTAACAACTCAGCAGTAATTCTAGCCTTCTCTTCATCTGAAGATTTCCTTATGAGCAGAACATCCTGACCATTTTGAGCATAACATCTTACACTGTCATCAAATTCATCAGTCTCACTATCAGAAAAAATATTTTGGTGATGGTTCTCAATCCTTTTTTGTGAGACATAGGAGTCATGATTCTCCTCTTCATTGTTTGAATCAACATCATGGCATGAAAAGGTATTGGTCATATTATGATCACAGTGTTCCCCCTGATCCTTTTCCTGTCCCTCACCTGCCCTTAAATCCAAAGAGACAACATAAAAATTAGGGTTATGAGGGGCATCACAGGCCTCACACCACGTCTCCTCATTGCAAAAATGGACAGAATTTGTATGTAGGGGATCTGGAGTTATATTGTCTGTTCTTTCCCTTTTAGGTGCAATAACAGGCTTCCCATCTTTGAACTGAGTTCCATATGGATGATTTTGCATTCTGTTCTGAGGATTATAAGTAGTATTGTAAGAAGGTCTATTATTCTAAGGAGCCTTAAAATATTTGTATTCTGGCTCTTTCAGATTACTCTTGCTAAACCTTACAACATCTCTCCTATTTAATTTACCAGACACTCTTCTATTCATTTCAATATTGACTGCTATTTTATAAGCATCAGTGAGTGTTCTAGGGTTCTTATCTCTCAGAGCATATCCCATCTTGGAATCAAAGGCATTTAAATAGGTTGCTAGACAAACTTCTTCATCTAGCTTTATCTTCTGGAATAGTTTATGCATAGCTCTTTGAAATCTTCTGTTAAACTTTGTAACTTCTTCATTGTAATTTTTCTTGATATTATTGAACTCATTCAATAAAAAGCCTTTATTTGTTTTGTCTCCATACTAATCTTTAAATAATTCAATCAATTCATCCATGGAAATGACAGAGCCATTAGCAAGGCTTCTAAACCATTCTCTTGCATCCTCAACAAGGGACTGAACAAATAGCTTCATTAGTACATCTTCATGGGTGATATTCAAGTCATCAACAAAATCAATGAATTTCCTTAAATGTGTTTCACATGAAATCACATTATTACCAGCAAACTTTGGGAGT
>MU227777.1:594469-608305 GCA_018584345.1 Thuja plicata
TATATATATATGCAAGTTACTATATATGCAAGCGTTTTAAATTGTATTTAATTTATAGTTTATATAACTGATCCATATATAAGATTTAAGAAATTAAATTTAAACATAAATAGTGAAAAAGATAAATTTTCAATTAATATCATTTAATAAGGAAAAAACATATATTTTCATTTTTAAGAAGAGCTACAAATATACATTTAAGTAATAATATATTACTTCTAAAATAGAGTCATTGATGCAATTTCGAACAAAAATACAAATACTTCATTATTCTTCTAATCATTTGAATCCATTTTCTTTAGCCTTTCATTTTGAAAGTTGTATGTCATTTTTCATTTTCTCATAACGATCATATGTGAATGGTGGCACTATTCACAGACCTTGTAGAGACTTCACATGACATACAACCACAAATGTCAAACCTGCTCTCTCTTTTGGTCCTATATCAATTGTAGCTTTTGAAAGAGTCAGAACCCTGGGATTTATGAATTTTCAATGCCCGTGCCAATATTAATGGTAATTGAAGTGTTCTACCCCTTTGCATTGGTATTATTGGATTTATATTTGGGTGAAAATCTTCAAATGGTATTACAGAATAATTATCAAATTCAACCATAACATATATTGGTGGCTCATGTGGTGCAGTTCCTAGTTTGTAGACAATCTTTCAAATATACCCCAATACTCCATTTACAAGACCTGTCTCTACCCAAATATTTGAAGTCAAAATCGCTCTTGAATTTTTATTGATTAAAAATTTAATATCAAGATCACCATTTGAACAATCTTCTATTGTATTCACACTTCCTATTTTGTTTTGCAATGCTCAGTGCAACATGATGCTTCAATGAATAATATAACATTAAATCTTTTTATGATTATAAATATTGTCATTCGTGGAGAACAAATGTACACAGTTTTGAAACTCATCATTTGTTGCAACATTTAACTTGATAGGAGTTATGATCATAAGAAATTTGAGGTCATCAATTTGCGGGTCTGCATCTCTAAGATTTATGAGAAGTTGATGAAATCTTTGTTGTTCAATATTTTCTCCAATTTGTCTGAAACTTTTATCTAAAGTAACCACATTTTTCAATTCCTCCCACAATATATTTTCTCATATTTTTCTATCATATGTCGGTCTATCACTCACCAGAGGAAATTGACCCATGTCTCCAACAAAAATAATAGATATACCTAAAAGATAATAGAAAAAGAACATTAAAAAGTTGTACAATATTTCTATCATATTTAATACTTGCATAAAATAGAAGTTGGTATTCATAAAATAGAAAATGTACTTGCAAAGCTTTTATCTGAACTCTGTGGAAATGCTTGCCTCATTTGAGAATATATGTTTTCCAATATATTCTGGACAATGGAGCTCATTTAATTAATCAAAATGTATTTGATATGTGTCATTTCTTTTTGGAAACTTGTAAGACATGCACCTTATAGCTGAGCAAAATCTCTTATTGCGATTCTTAATTTTGAATGAATTATAAAAGCTCCAATATTGAATTCTACAACTCCTATAGGTGCTAGTAAATAAGGGGAGAAGGACCTAGCATTGCTGCATTTTAAAGGGTTTCACGAATGGAACCAACCATATATGACTTTCCTATACCTATTATTCCTTGAATTATCATTAACAAAGGCCCTCTATTTTAATTGATATGGTAGCATCTCATAATTATGTTCATTTTCTTTTGTTGTTTATTTATGAGGGTTGTTTAGTTGATGGATTGTGGAATATCATCATGTGTGAGATATCCATGTTCCTTCATATTTCAATGAAATGGATTGATCCCATAGTATACTCTTCACCTTGATATTCATTAGACCAATTTATATTTCTATCGATGTATCTTCTTCCCAACATATCTATTTTTAAAACTTGCATATTTTTACCATTATGAAGTCTAGATATGATTTCCCATTCATTGCCTATGGTATTTTCTGCAATAGCTTCATCTTCAATTTCAGAATCATTATTATTTTCATCTTCCTCTATAATTATTTCTCTTTGCACATGCCAAACATTATAATTGAATGAGTCCCACTTTTCTATTATGGAGTTAGTGTCCTCACTAATATCCCTTTCTATGCCATGAAATGGTTTGTATAGTAATAACTTTGATAAACAAAAATCAACCTATTTTTGTGAAACACGTGGAGGAATGGATACAAACCTTGGGAAAACTATGACAATAGCTGGTCTTTCCCTTGGTTCCCATTTGTTGTCTCTTCTTCTTTTAGGATTGTATCAATGATTTGGCTGCATTAATTAATGTAATACCTTCCGTACATAGAGTCCTTTGTTTATATCCATCAATGAAAGTTTTTGTTTGTTCATCATTATTCTCCTCATTATGTAGAGTTACATATTTGAACACTTCACATAAGACATTTAGATCTAAAAATCTTCTATTGCTCCCTATCAATGGAAGTTCCAACATGTAACATGTTTCCTACACTCCAATGTCCCTTTCTATGCCAGTTTCTGTTAGAAGCCTTGCATATGCTCATGCAACTAAATCATCAGTGTTTTCCATATTTGAAAGATGTATCAACATTTGGTGGTATGTTTATGAGATTTTATCATCTTTTTATGCATACTTTGTAATGTATTTTAGTACTTCATATTTGGACAGAGCAGACTGCCAATCTATATTTTGTCTCCATAATTGTAGTATGTGACGATTATGTAAGTTCA
Organism: Thuja plicata; assembly: GCA_018584345.1. Classification (NCBI taxonomy): domain Eukaryota; kingdom Viridiplantae; phylum Streptophyta; class Pinopsida; order Cupressales; family Cupressaceae; genus Thuja; species Thuja plicata. The sequence goes on from MU227777.1 coordinate 597,189, forward strand.
CTCTATCATCATTTCTTGCTGGTTCTATTTTTTCACCTATTTCTATGCCTTCGTATAATTTAGATCCCCTAAGATTCAATGGCCACAGAGCATGATATCTAAAAAAATTATAAGAAGGCGTATGCGTCAATACATTTTTAAGTAGATATTAAAATATGATATACAAATATTAATTGGTGTAATAGTCACCCACAAACCATCCTTGTTTTTTTCATAGGCATGCACCCTCTCTACAAACTGTCTGGGGTTCAACACAATTTGGGTGGCTACAAGAACTTGAGTCCCACTTTTGGGCAAAAAGAGGAAGTGTTTTCCCTATTTTCAAATTTTCTGTCAATTGATGTCAAAATTTGAGGCACTTACAAATTGAATCTAAAAAAAAAATCCACTAATACAAAATGTAGTGCTTGGAGTCTAGTTTTCAAATATATAATTTTTTGAACACTCACATGGTAGAAAATATATTTTAATAGGTATTTTAAAAAACCCCTTTTTCAAAATGCATGTTTTAGGACCATATCGCACACATGTACGACCACCCTATTTTGAAGTAAATAGATGAATTATTGTGAATCCTTCTAGGGAAAGGTACCTAAAACATCAAAGATTCATGAGAATATTTTTTCTTTTTTTATTGAATTAGTTTTTACCAATTTGTAATTGACTATAAAATACATTTTCAAAATCTCTAGTGTATGACCACCATAATTTAATGATTTTTTTTTGAAGAAAATTCTATGTAGATCGATGTCATATAATTCATTTTTCCAAAAACATAAAATCAAACAAGTTATTAAAATTTTAGTTAACCTTACTATTTCAATTGTAGATACCACTTTGGCATAATAAATATCGTAAAAATATTAAAATTAGTTGTATGACTACAAAAGTTATATTTTTATACTCTATACAATATGAAATGAAATGGGTTTTTGTTTCGTCAAAAAATCCATTCAGAAAGACCTCCAAAACATTATGATAAAGCACAAATTTTAGGTAGCAATGCCTTAGCCATATTTTTGCAAATCCAAGCATAGGATTGGTGGGACCAAGCCTTTCCTAAACCAAAAACTAGGACAGAGGTACGGTTCCTAGTCCTCATTTTAAGAAATGGGTGCCCGTTTCTATTTGGACCGTTGAAATAGAAACGTGGACCTATTTCATAAATGAGCACCCATTTTATAACTATTTAAATAATGGGTGCATGTTTCTGAAAGATCCATTGGAGATAAAAAAATAGATTGTGGGCCTGATCTCAATGATTGACGATTATTCAATCATTTTTATGACATATCAATGCAGCAGAAAGAATATTTTGAATCTACATTCTCTTTTTTTGTCTTGTTTTGGATCTAAAATGAAGACATTATTTTGAATTCAAATTTTGGTGCAAATATGGGATCAGAGAAACGCACAAAGAGGCAAAGAAAGGTTCTGACAGCTGATGAGGTTGCAACAATTAGAGAGGAGACAAAATGAAAACGATAAAGAAGAAAAAAAATGAAAAAAATGAAAAATTCTAGAGCATTGAGCTCAACAATCATTTTAGAAGAGGAGGAGAAGGACACCATGATGGATGCAGAGGTTGAAGAATAAAATACAATAGGAGAAAATCCAGTTGCATTTTATAATCACTGCTGGATATAGGTATGTCTACACAGCCAAATGAAACTTATTCTGATAAAGAACTTGATATTTTTGTATTAGTGGGTTACTCTTTAAATCATTTAGATTTTATTCCTAAAAATAGAGTAACAGATTATATTGCACATCAAAAACCACAAATTAGTAATGTTAATCATAATGATAAAGGAACTGAATATCAAACCCCAAACGAAAGTGAAATTCAAAACCAATTGAAATCGACAATCAAACGACAATTGAGATTAACAATGTGGATGTAGACATACAAACACAAATTGAGAAAGAAACCCCTTTGAATGATAAGGAAATGAATGAACAATTTCAAATTAAACTTGATGTAATAGATAATTTGCATGGTTTGGTATCATGGAGATAAATTAGGATACACGTGACTAAATTGTTTAGACAATTTTTTAATAATAATAAATTTGGGTTTCAATGTCAATTAATGTTACAACTAATTAAAATGACTAAAATGTGAAAAGTGATGAAGAGGTTAGGAATTTATGTAAAATCCAATAAGAAGGATGAGTCTCTAAAAAAAGTTGTATTAACTATTGCTAGTTCCTTTGAAACAATTGGAAAGAAAAGTTGTTCTAAAGATAGGAATGCGGCACGACGAGCAATAACAATAGCTTTAGTAAAAAACTACTTCTGATAAAAAAATGATGACAAACATAAGTGGATATCTTAATATTCATCGTAAAACTTTAGCAAGAGTTGTAAAAAGAAGAATTAACTTGAAATTGATCTGAAAAACCATTTATGGAGCTTTAGGGGCAGACTGCCGAGGTCTGACATGAAACTTACTGGTGAAGTCAACACTTTGATTGAAAATTTTTGGCATGATAATACAACAGTATCACCTAATTCCAGAGATTTTCTTAAATTAATATTCGGCTCAAAAATTTGTGATCCACATCCAAAACATCTTTTGGATGTGACTCAAATTGAATTGTATAAAAAAAATGGGATGTTAAGGTGTTAACTATTAGTATTAGTCAAAGGTTTTTTGAAAAATATAAACCATGGTATGTAAGGATTAACAAGGAAAGAGCAACGTGTTGTTACAAAATTCATGTTCAATTTTGTTATCATTATGATGTAATTTGATCTATACATTCTACCATGCATACTAATGAAATGTTGTAGGAATGTGGTATAAATATACCACCTCAAACTGTAAAAGAGTTTATATCAGGTTTGTTTTGTAACCCACCTAATTAGAAATTATTTCTTTTGAATTCATGTGTTTCTAGTTTATGTGATGTATGTGGCAATATTGAATTTTTAGATGAATGTTTGCATGAAAATATTTCAATTGATTTTGGTCATCAATTAGTTGATGTAAAAAGATTTAAAACTATTGAGTATCCATTGAAGGATGGAAAGGTTGGAAAATGGTGTGATCTAATTACTGAAAAAGTTAGTGTTCATGCATTTATGAATGAGTTCAAGAATAAGGTTGTACCTAAATATGTGAAACACTCTCAAAATGCTAGATGGCTTGATGGAGAGTTTCACATATATGCAAGGATATATTTCCAATTGGTAGTATACTTTCACTCGTTGACTTTTTAGAGAACTACACACTTGCACTACAAGATGAGATCCAATCACAATATTATAATTCAGTGCAACTAACAATGTTTGTTCATATTGTTTATAGGCATGCACCTGATAGTACAGAAGAGGATAGAAGAATTTTGAGAGAGTATCATATCTATATGAGTGATAATAAATTATACTCATCAGATTTTGTCTAGTATTTCTTTAAGACCTTTTATTGGAATTTAAGGAAGAGATAAATTCATATAACACAACATCTAATATGGTCAGATAATTGTACAGGGCAATTCAAGAATGCTAGAATGTTTTATGGGTTGAGTAGGACACATAATAAAATTAATGTCTAACATATTTGGATTTTTTTTGAAGTTGGACATGGTAAAGGAGAACATGATGGTTCCTATTCATATGTTAAGAGAGCCCTATGTATAGAGAAACTCAAATTTGAGGAAAAGGAAAAATTTAAAGATGTACGTGCAATTATTGAGTGGTGTAAAACAAGTTTGTCTACAGAATTAAGTCAGAACTCTACAATCCAAAGTTTCTTTTGGCTAGTTGAAGAGAATAATATCATTTCAAGATATGATTGTGATAAAATCAACGGGTGTGCTAAATGAAATTCATTTATAAGTACTAATTCTAACACTTGGACTATATGGACTAGGGAGCTTGTATGTTTTTGTCAATTTTGTGTTACAGGTGAAGGGGAAGAATGCAAGAATATGGAATGGGTTGAAGAATTGAAAAAAAAATACTTAACACCTAATGAGCTACAAGATCAAGATGATATAATAAATGAAGACCTAAATAATGCGTTTGCATCAAAAGATTATGCTCATGTTTCAGACCTCATACAACCTGGTAATTTAATTCAATTTATTGTAAAAATTTAAACTATATTATTAATGTATGTCATATGATTTATGATTATATTTGAAATAAAAATCTAATAATTTTTATTTGTACATGTATTTAATTTTTTTTCTAGGATATGTCTATGTTTTTGTTGTACCTAAGGATAATGAAGAGAAGACTGATTATTTGTGAGCTCGATGTGTAGAACCTAAGAAAAAGTTGATATATCATGAAGTAGATGATGATGGTTTTCAGTATCCAATTGGGTCTATTATGGTTGTTGGTACATGGCTACGCAAATACCTAACAAGAAGGAATGGTTTGCCAGCTTTTGAAGACTACCAATCAGAAAAGAAGATTATACATTATTTCTATTTTGTAGTGGCAACAAATATCAAATTGGAAAGATACAAAGTGAGACCTGCTGATAAAATATTATGGACACTTTCAATGCAAGAGCACGAGGCGATAATAGATGCATTGCAAAAAAGAGAGGATGTTGATGGGACATTAGGTTGAATAAAATTTATACATGTAAGTTTTTGTTAATTATTTTATTTTTATATGTAGACATGTCTTCTTTCAAGTCTCATATGTAGAGCTAATTACTTTGGTTTTCAGGTGTCAAGAATAACTGGACAACATAGATTTCAGATAACTTGTGCATTTTACAACTTTTGTCTAATCAAAGTTGTAATACTAGGTGAGTGCAATTCATAAATATTTAAATTTTGGATCCTATAAATGAATATTATATTTAAATATACATATTTTCTAACATAATTTCAACATTCATTTTTATGATGCAGAACCTCTAGAAGAACATAGATATGAACTATTTATGCAGTTCAATGCACAATTGTATTCATCCAATTTTGGTTTTATAAAACACATTAGCTCACTTTTATTCATGTCAAATTTTGTTTTAAATATAAGTTGAATGCATAGTTTTATATTGTCCTATACATTCACTAATGGATAATGATATATTGTTATTTGTACATCCATATATCATAGTTCAAATTAATCTTGAAGTCAATATTAGTTACATCTATATATTGTTGCATGCCAATTATATTTAATAAGTTAATTGATTAATGATATTTTTAAAATCAATTTCTCTTGTCAATTACAATTGATATTTAATTAAATAATTACAATTGAATACTATTAATGATAAAATTACAATTGATATATAATTGCAATTGATATTTAGAAAAATTCATATATTATAGGTAAACTCATATATATCTAGATTCAAACCACAAGTACAAATAATATGATAACAAGTCCTAATAATATATAATAACAAGTCCTGATAACACAAGTCCAAATATAACACAAGTCCAAATAACATGATAAAAAGTACTAATAACACAAGTCCAAATAATATGATATAAATAATACGATAACAAGTCATGATAACACAAGTCCAAATAACCTGATAATAAGTCTCGATAACATGTATAACAAGGTCTAACATGTGAAAAAAAGAGTATAAAATATCCATCATATAATAACAAGGTCTAACTCTGCTCGTCTAGGTGATCTATAGTCCTCTTCACTCCACATGAAGGTGACTGGGATGCACCATCATGATGCACCTTGTCCTCCTATACATTTTTAAAAGATCGCATTAGAAGACCATGTGTGTTTAAGTCAAATGAATTGCATAATTCACTTAAAAAGTAAAAATAATATTAATGAACATTTCAAATTTTACCCTGTGTCCATGTGGTCTAATGCCCTCAGTGGGACAAGGAGGTCCTCTCTTAGCAACATCAGCAGTAGATGCAGTCAAGTCCTATTTAAAAAAGAGTGAAATAATGTATAATTCAAATGACTTGCATAATTCACTTAACTATCTAAAAAAATAATATTAAACAATATATTTAAAAAATTTCCATGTGTCCATGCAGTCTAATGCTCTTAGTGGGACAAGGAGGTCCTCTCTCAGCAACATAAAAATTTGATGTAGTCAAGTCCTGTAGAAACAAACATTACAAAATTTTGATAATCGAGACCTATAAAAGATAGCTACACAATAGACAATGCAAAATCAATTTTAATCATGACCTCAAAGGACAATGTCAATGGCTGCATTTGACTCAATCTTGTAGCCATGCCAAGATTCATGGTTGTGTCCACCTGAACAACATATTTAAATGATGAATTGAAAACTTGTATATACATAAATTATTTTGATCTATATTTAACTTGATTATTTATCGAACATAAGCATTTACATTAGATGTCTGATGCATAGCCAGTGTCACTAACGAGTCAAAACATAAATGTGATGCAACATGAGACAATCCAAAATCCTACAATTGAAAAAAGTATAAGAAAAAATAAAACTTGTACATAAATTAGTAAGCATATAACACTTTAAATTAATGAATGTAAAACATACTACAAGTATATGAGGCTGAATCTTAGTGACCGGTGGGGCGGAGCACGAAGAACTTTCAACCTCGGTATTACATGAAGCACCCTCAAAAATTATAAAAAATATATCAAACACATCATCAATTCAATTTTTAATTGTTTAAACTTTAAATGTACTTATATATGTATCTAGATGAAAGTGCATACCATGAATGGGTGGCTGAGATCTTGAGGTGTGGAAGTGATATGATGATGGACACTGAATGACCCAGTGTCAACCCTCTTGTGTTCACCAAAAATCCAAATGTTATGGTTTATATGTGTATAAATATGTAATTTAATATTGTACTACAAATTAAATAATTATATTTACCTCTATAGGATGATCGTCGTCTGCACATAGAAAGTCAACATATGATGTGATGTCATCTCCAACATCATCCTATGTGCCACTGTCAACATCACCCTGTACACCACCGTCAAAATCATCATGTCCATCATGGGTAGCACCATCACCATCAGGATCACTCTAGGGACCCCTGCATATATCCTCGTAGATCGTGCAAACATGTGCTATGCTAGGGGAAACTCTCACCTGAGACATCTTCTCTTACAAATTGCCTGAAAGGGCACTCAATGAAATAAGAGATGAGTACACTACTCGATGGTGGATAGGTGCAGACACTATAACAATAGGAAGAGGAATAAGGGGCTCATTAAGCACACAATTTCTAGTTCTATCACTCAATTTGGCCCCTGGCCTCCTCTCTGGCATACCCTGATTGACCCCCTAAAATTCTCTCATATAAAAGTAATTGGGTTTCCTACCCAATTCAAATTAAGCCCATAATTTTTTCAAAAAATATAGGGGGACCTCATGACTGGTGTGTGGTGGATGGTTAAATACCATCCACCACCGCTCCCAAAAATGTGCATCTATCTATGGGTGCTGACACCATCAAATAGAAATGCATGGCTTCTTGCCAACTATCTCCTCACCCATTTTAGGGTTCAAAAAATAAGGTTTCAAATCATTTTTGGTAATTTTTAAATCATTGACCTCTTTATAAGAGACATCATCTACATAAAATGCACACATGGAATCCCTCCATGACTGATAACTATCCAACTTAGATTCTAACGACTGCACTGAATCTAAAATGCCTTGCGTGTTATTTGCAAGGTGTAGTAGTTGTGGAGGTGGATGAGGCTCACATCGTATTTTATTAATGTCATGTGTGATGGAATCTACATTTTTCCTAATGTTCTCCCTCAACTCTGCAGGAGTGGGTGGCAGTGGAGGTGGAGGTGGAGGTGGAGGTGGAGATGGAGGGGTGGAGGTGTCTGTTAAGCTAAAAGCTCCTCAATATCAAAATGATCCATGTGTATATAATCTGCAAATGTATACAAACATGAAAATTAACCATTACTATATAATTTACATTTTACCTTACAAAGATCTAATTTAGAGTTATAATTAAATGCAACTTTTAATTAGGAAATATAAATTAAAAAACACAATAGAGAGAGAGAGAGAGAGAGAGAGAGAGAGAGAGGGAGATCCTATTAGGTCTTATTATGTCTTATTAGTAGGTATTATGTAATTTTTAATGAACTATAACTTATTGAATGTTTGAAGATGATAATTTGATGATCATCGAGCTACAAAAGTGAATGCAAGACATTAAATCAGTTAATGCATTGTATTTTTATTGATGACAACTTGATATGGTTTGATTGTTTATATGCATATTGTCATAACCTTGAAGATTTGAAGAAACAAAATTTATGTCGTCGGTAAAACATAAAAGGTCTGTATACACTGAGTGATAGTGAATACCAAGCAGTTCACAGTGTATACTGAGCAAGTGTTACCAAAGAAAGAGTTAATGACCGAGCATAACTGGAGTTGATAACTGAGCATAACTAGAGTTAATGACCGAGCATAACTGGAGTTAAAGAACAACAAAATTTCTTAGCTGGCAGAGCTACAATTTAGGGATTGACAGATTGATTATTTTATTATCAATGACCAGTTAAGATAAAGCAAGGAAGGAGATTAAAAGAACATTTTATTCACAATTATCAAGGAGAGATTTATGGAATAAAACTAAAGGAGAGATTTACGGGATAAAGAAAATCATGGAAAGTTTAAGGGATCAAGGAGAAATCTAGGACAAAAACAAGGAGATTGAGTGGCTAATCATGTCTATATAAAGAGACAAGAAATTCATAATCAAAGAGAGGAATGTTGAGTACATTTTATGTGAAGATAGAACTTTGGATGCAGATTTGATCATACAGGTTGAAGAACAGAGCCAAGGAATTCTGTAGACACCGAGCAATAGAGGACAAAGCATTCACCGAGAAGAATAAAGAAAGAAAGAAAAGGAACTGAAGTATGCATATTGATCAGAGAGGTATTATTGGACTAAAAATAGATCTTAATATTTCCAAATCAAAGGTGTATTTTGAACAAATCATTTAATGTATCAGTTTAACCATTGATTCAAAAAATATCTTAACCGAGTGGGATTTAACAGTCCTTATTGTATTGAGATACTCAACAGTATCAAAAGGTTTTCTTATTGACATCATAGTGAGTGCTAGGCCTGTTAGTTCCTTTTATTGCTGATCCAAAAATATTCTCAAGGAGCTTGCTCTATTTATCCTAGACACTGACCATACAAGATATAGAATGATATAAAGAAGGTTTTTTAAACCTCCTACACTTTGAGCTCCATAAACTCAGGCGGGATTACCCTTGTAACTTAGAACAATCAAATTACTAAATTATTCCAGTAGAATATGAATGGAATTATAGGAGTTGACCACTGTAATATTTATTGAAACATACCAAACATAAAAGTAAAGATCAATTTTAATAGTGATAGTCACCTAATTCAATGGAGGATAGACCAGTGCTTAATCCTAGGGCATGGAGTCACTGCTGCATAAATTTAACCCTCTTAGTCATGAACATAAATCTAAGAAAACTATAGAATCGGGCATAAACATAGACATACCTTATATATCTATCCTCACACATATAACAAATTAATTCATCAAATTCATTATAAAACCTGAATCCCACTAAAAATACTCCTAAGGCAATTTTAATCTTTCCTTGAAAGAACCCTAAAATTATTTTAAAATCCACCTAACAGATGCATAAATTGAACATTCCTCAAACATTAAATTTACATAAAATTTAGAAAACCATAATGAAGACAAAATGCTCATCGTATGTTTTAGAAACTATTGATGGATCTCATTTGAATTCATGATCAAAATTGCTATTACAGTTAGCAATATTTCAAAAACCTAAAAAACACCTATAAGTCTCAAACCAGAGTTTGTATATTAAACTTGTACTTCCAAATGAAAAATAGCCATATCTTTCCCAGTAGTCTTGGAATCCTTTTATAACCAAGGATGCAAAAAGCTACAGACTAACTGGGAAAGATTCACAAATCTTTTTTAACAACAAATTTGATGTTAACATAAAAACAAAAGTTGCAACCGAAAATAGGTGGCAAAAGTTGGCGAAGTCTGAATAAGGTTTGTTGATGCAATTTGATAGTATCCTCTTCATCCTTTTAGATTCGCTTCCCACCTGTTTACCTCTTTGGCGGTGGTCCAATTAAAAGTCTTTACCTGTTCTAGTTTGGCAAAAACCTCTATCCACCTGGCATCAACTGTTGTCCTGGCCTCTGAAACAAATTTTGCCATATCTCTCTCAACCTTAAAGAGGTTGTCAATCAGTTCATTGCAGTATTGAGCATTTACATCCTTCTCTAGGAGTTGCTTCATCTCCTCATCTGTAAATATCCCATCAAATCCATTTGTCTAGTCAGATTGTGGCTTCAGAATGCCAACTTTGTCATATATTTTTGGGATCAAGGGAGAGCACTGGTCACCAGATAGTTGCAATTTACTACTTATCAAGTTAGCTTTGCCATTAAAGAAACCATATGTATTATTTACCTCATTAATCATTTCAATGGTATCTATGATTTTGTCAAGAAAATCATCACTGTATAACATGGCTATTTTTAGTTTATCCATCAACCTATCTCTTCCTGACCAAATCTTGAATGTGGACTCTAACAATGTCATGGCTTCAACAACTACCTTTGATTCTTCTTTCAATGAGCCATATAGTGTATACACTATGTCAGTCTTCTGCTTCAAAACTATTAGTAATAACTGAGAGGGGGGGGGTGAATCAGTGGCCTCAGAAATTTATCCAATTTAAACTTTAATCCACCAATCAATACTTCACAAATTATTAAGTCCCAACAAGATGCATGCCTTTGAAATACTTGAAACAAATAACTATCTGTCGGTTTACCTTGTCTATCCTTATTCTCCTTGATTATCAATAAGCAGTAAACTGTATTTACCAATACTCAGTAAATATGAAGAATATACCAATCAATCCATAAATGCATATGTAGAATGTAAAACAATAAAGTAATAAACCATACACACATAGCACAAGGATTTTAACGTGGAAACCCTGTTAAGGGAAATACCATTTAAACATCTTAAATGCTTCAGATTTTTCTTTTAAAAACATGACTGTCATCATTCTAGAGTAATCATCAACAAAGAGAATAAAATATCTATCTCCATAATAGCTCTTTGTCCTCATAGGT
>MU227777.1:610131-621797 GCA_018584345.1 Thuja plicata
AAACTTTAATCCACCAATCAATACTTCTCAAATTATTAAGTCCCAACAAGATGCATGCCTTTGAAATACTTGAAACAAATAACTGTCTGTCGGTTTACCTTGTCTGTCCTTATTCTCCTTGATTACCAATAAGAAGTAAACTGTATTTACCGATACTCAGTAAATATGCAGAGTATACCAATCAATCCATAAATGCATATGTAGAATGTAAAACAATAAAGTAATAAACCATACACACATAACACAAGGATTTTAACGTGGAAACCCTGTTAAGGGAAAAACCATTGGGACCGGTACCCCAAATTTTCACTCTTCTGAAGTGAGCCCTATTAGAAGACAACCCTATTAAAGGTTACAAACACACTGTTAAGTGCGACCTTGTTAGAGGATTTTCAATACATAGGTTGTCACTTAGTAGCTGGCATCTACGCTACCATCCTTTAATCAGTCTCATGACTGTCAATAGGCTTTATGCAAATCTTACTACCATCCTTGAATCAGCCTCCTTCTTAGACTGTCAATAAGCTTTAGGTAAGACCGGTGCTACTATCATGAGTCAACCTTCTGGTAATCTGTTAGGATATACCTCAATTACAAAAGACTGTTAAGTCCCACTCTGTTAAGAGACTTAATGCTTCAATGGTTAAACTAAAACAAAATGACCTGTTTCTAATGCAACTGAATTGCAGATTTTCAGATCTACTTACTTACAATATCTTTCTGATCAATGTATCAATACAATTACTTTGTACTTAACTCTTTCTACTCTATGATGTTGTGCTTTTCTGTTCATCGATGTCTGCAGAATTCTTTAGCTTTCCCTCAGCTTGATTGATCAAGACTGCATGAAGTTAATCCTTCATCAGTTTCTCTTCAGCATATTCTATCAATTCACTCCCTTGGGTATTTGATTGATTATGGACCACATAGAGAATGAAAAATGCTTGTCTCTTAAATAGACATGATATTCCTTAATTCTTGGCATGAAAGACAATCCAGCCAAATTGATTTATGGCTTTAACTCCTGATTTATCTCGTAGTTATCTTCTTGCCAACTGTGTAAATTATCTTTAAATCACTTAACTATGGTCAAATAAAACAAATCAAACAACCAGTTAAGTCTATATTTTAGCTCTGCCAGCTAGATATTTTGTCATTTTCTGGTCTCTCTATTCTGTCGGTCAATTCTGCAGTTCATCGCCGGTGACAACTGCCAGTTCCATCGGTGTCACTTTAGTTAGCTTCGGGATCTTCGTTCATCGGGCATCATTGGATTTTTCTCGTCGGTAAATACTATTTTTAGCTCGTCAAACATCCTTTGATTCTTCTTCGTAAGACAATATTATCTTTTGCTTGTCGGGCATCACTGTGACTTTTATCTCTATCTTTACCGATGGTGTGCACTTCACCGGTGTATTCAGTCACTTAGTGAATACTTTACTTTTATGCATTGCTGAAAGCATAACCTCTATTCCATTGATTCTCTGAAGTCTTTGGAATTATGTGTATGACCATATAGATGATATCAAGTTGACATCAATGACAATACAAACCATTGACTGATTTAATGTCTTGCATCCTCTTCAACTTAATATAGTGAACCATTTAATTAGTTACATGTCATCACAAAACATCAATTTGATGTTGAAGTATGGGAAATATGATAGACATGACATTTATCCTCTATCCCTGTGACAATTCCTTGGACTGGCCTTCTGCCATTGTTGAATCTTCTTTTGCCTCTCTTACAACATCTATTTCAATTTTTTGTATTTCCAGAGGTACTGGAGTCTTCTCTCTTTTACTTTCCACTAACATCTCTTTAAAATTAGCAATTTATTCCTCCAACATGTGGTTCTAAACCACCACCTCTTCATACCATTTTGCTAAGGCCATCATCTGGCCAAAATTTATTTCATACCTCTTAGATAGGTCATCAACCTTTTCTAGGTTCATGAAAGATACTTGAGTAATTAACTGAGCTATCTCAGTGTCTGTAGTGTTCTTCATATTCCAAATCATTTTATATGCTCTCTTTTCCTCTCTTATAGTCATGAATAGAGGTTTTTGTGTAGCAGGGGCTAGTGACCATATGGCCAGAGTCCTAGATTTAGGATCAAATCTTGATCCTTTTACAACTTCATCCATCTCAAACTTTGTTTTTAACATGAGATCTTCTTGTCTCCTTATTTGATCAATGATAAATGTGGATTTCAAGTCCCAACCGGGCATCAACATTACTCCACTATTTTGTACCAGCAATCTAGCCTACTCCACAGTGATTAGTTCACTCTCAGGATCATAATCCTGGAGTGTCTTCACAATCTCTTCATTTTTTTCTGCATTTTCTTCACCTATGGTTAATCCTTGTCTCAAGTCCTTTTGTTTCAGCTTGATCAGAAAAGTCTTGAACTCTTCAGAATTTATGAATTCATCATCTTTCATGAATTCATTGGCTATCATGACTCTCTCATCATCCTTTTCAAATAAAACCATTTGATTGTCACCTTGGCCTTCAATTTGAGGCTCGTTTTGCAGTTGTCTTTTTAGTTTTCTAAAATATTTGCCATGTTTAGTAATCATAGCCTTAGCCATACTTTTCCTATCCTACATCATCTTGTGTTCTTTTTTATTTTATTTTTTCTGGGTGGTTCTCTAGCAGAGGTAGCTTCCTCACCAGCCTCTTCTTCTTCTTGATTCTCTTCCTCTTGTTTTTATTGATGTTCTAGGTCATGCAATACAACAAGAATTGGGGACCATTGAGATTGTGCATCCTCAACACTGAACTGTGGTACATGTGCCATTAAAGTGTCACATGATTTAAGCATTTCCTCTATCCTTTGTAAGCATGGGAGATTAGGGAAAAAAACTAGAGAAAGTATTGTCTGACTCTTTCCATTTAGCTTCTTCCCTAAGGAGTTCATTCCATTTCCTTTTCCTCTCCTGGTCTCCATGCTTATTTAACTTGTTCCTCACAACATCTTCATCATCCAATGGCTCATGATCTCTAATATTTTTCCAAGGAGTCATTCTTCTCAGGGTTGTTTGTATAAACTGTTCTATATCACAAAACCTGGCAACTACCATAGTCATTCTATATTACTTCAAGAAGTCATTAATTAGGTTAAAAACTCTTTTCCCAATTGAGAAGTCAAAACCTACCCATAATCTAGGGATAAAAGTACCCTTTTTATGTCCCTCTAAAAATTATTTATCAACCTAAGTGATTTGTAAAATGAATTCTAAAAATGCAATCCTAAGAGGAACAAACTTGGGGAGGATGTGAGGTGGTTGTGTACAACCATACACTTTGATGATAGTAATATAATCAAAGAAGAAAAAGTCACCCCAATTGTGAGTAATAGGCCAGTTTAGAACAAATTCCCAAGGTCTCAAGACTTTTCTAACCTCAAATAGAAGTCTATGCCTATTTGTTCCCAATAAATCAAAAATTGGATCTACAATCCAATCACAAAAACATACAAAAGATGAGCTGATGGATGAAATATCCCATACCTAGGTCCATCTTTGGATTGGTGCATCGAAAACATACTCTGAAACAAATAATTCAAGCTCTTTATCCATTGATGTCCTATTAAAATATAGAATCATATACATCAGATAAGAATAATTCTTGAAGGTAGGTACTAGGGCATCCGACTGTATCTCCACTAATGCAACATGAATAGCATCAACTATCTATCCCACATAGTCATAATCATTATTGACCTCTGGGTGTTGAATGTTCATGGCCATCATGAGTACATCTTGAGGCACTTTAGAATCTCCATCAAAACCTAATACTCTGGTCAAGCCATATACCATGCACTTTATGTAATGGTGAAAAATGGATAAGTCAAAAGGCTGTTTGAGATTGTCTGGGATTTTCACCAGGTGCCTATCTACCCTTGGCATGAATTTGGGCATTTCATATGTCTTAATCAAATTTTCTCTCTTGATATAATCTTCCTGGATCTTCTTTAAATCAATATATGTGCACAATGTACCAGTGATCCCAAAAACTTCTGCCACTAACCTCCTATTTATGGAAACTACGGTCTCTTTATTTTTCTTCCTGATTACCCTATCTACTAGGTAATAGTTCTTAGCAAGCTCCCTAATAAGGCCTATGTCAACATAAACATCAGGCACAATAAATTTTTCCATATTCAAATCCTAGGGATTGAAAATGGGAACTGATTTAACCATATTACTCCAAAAATAATAGAACAAGGTATTACCAGAGTAATTAGGAGTGACCAGGTTTCTGCATTAGCACCATCTGTCTTTCCATTCATCCCAATTTGAATTGTTCATATTCAATGTCCCAAGAAGCAACTCAGAATATTCTTCCACATACTTCTTTGGTGTAAACTCCTTCTTCTCAGACCCATGCAAAGAAGCACTAACAATAGCTTGACTCATTCTTCCTCTTCAAATTGCTATCTCAAACAAACTATTTCAGATAAACAAGCTTTATCACTCTTTACAGAAAATTTTAGGATGCAGAATTGAGAACTGTACAAAATCAAGCTCAATCATTCAGACTTTTAGTCATCAAATCGGCATCTTGTCCAATTGATTGCCAAATTTTTGCACTTTTAGTGTCATGCAATCATCTCTCTGTAACTAATGATGCCATTAATTCACACTGTATGATCCCTATTGGAAAAGAGTACACACCTTTTTTCTTTTTCCCTTGTCAGCCTTAAATGAGCCACATGTCAATTTGTCACCATTTCACTGTACCTTGCTTACATTCAAATTTGTCCTCGCAAGTGAGCGATAAGAAATTTCCTTCTATTAGTCATGCATTCACACCCTATCTTTTCTTTGGCTCATATGCTTCATGACTGAGCGATGACCTAACTGGAAACTTCATCATTTTACAATCACGCACTCGCTATCCCTTCATCCTTTATATTTATACTTGAGCGAGTAAGCGACATCACTTTTCTTTTCATTAGTCATGGACTTGCCACTCAGAACTTTAGTTTCATTGAAACTTTGTGAGTGAGCGACATGATCTTTATTACTCAGTCACACACTCACTGACTTATGCTTATCATGCTTTGCGCTTGAGCGAGTGAGAATTTTTTCAAAACAATCATACATTACTTTGTGGTCACACAGTCACCATGGCTTTCTGATTTTTGTTTATACCTCAGTGGGTGAGCAATGACTATTTTCTTTATGCATTTTTACTTAATCACTCACTCATGCTGCAAGATATTCTAGTTCATAAGCATTGGTGACCGAGCGATGACCCTTTTTTATTATTGTCGCATACTCACTGCTGAGATTTCCTTATAGATGAATCCTTCATGATTGAGCGAGTTCCTTCATCACACCTTCATAATGTATTAATCGCTCGCTCGCTGATCTCCCTTGACTGATCTTTCTTCATGAGCGACAGAGTGAAAAATTTCCACTTTTCTTCATCGCACACCCGCCAGCATATTTTCACTTGACTTTATACCTGAACGAGTGAGCGACAGCCTATCCTTTCTTTCATCGTGCACTCACGAGCTCAAAACTTGAAACAACAAATCATTGGCGAGTGAGTAGGGAAAAAACTAAATGTTTAGTCGTGCACTTGCACACTTTATAAACACTGCATATTTCCTATGCAACTGAGTGACAAGGACCATCTGATAATGAATAAATATTGCATCATGTACTCGCACTGCACAAAATACAATAGTTAAGACTTGTGTGAGTGAGCACTATTAAAATATGACTTTGTCGTGCACTCACAATTTGAAATGATACACATAATAACTAAGCCTGAGTGCATGACCAAACTTAACTTATATAACTCACTCAGTCGCGGAGCAAAAAGTATAAAACCTAAAACCACCACGATTGCACGATACATAAAAATTTCAACTCATCGCAAGCTCGCTGAACCCTTTAACAAAGAACTTGATCCCCCGTGAGTGGGCAACCAACAAAACAATTCCAACTCACTCGGTCACAGATTGACAACCTGACTTCAAAATTACATCGCAACTGCGTGATTAAGACAAATTAACGACCAAGTCACTCACTCGTGCACTTAACTTTACTTAACAGGACATGATCGTGACTACGTGATTCATTCCAAAACATGACTGATCACTCACTCGATTACTTAAAAGGTCACTTTAAAATATCAGCGCGGGTGTGCGACTAAAGCTTAAAACAAGGAAAATTTGAAAATTTGACCATAAAATTGACATTTTGACATGCAACCACATGGATTTTGAATCAAAAGACACGGAAATTTTTTCCAAAGCATGGAAAATTGAAAATTTTGATATGCAGTGCTAACAATGGCTCCGACTGGGGAAAGTTAATTGCAAAATTGACATTAGAAGCCAAAACTCTGGGAGACAAACCACAAAATGAAACAAAACTATACATACACACATGAAAAACCACACTAAAGCAGGGAAATCTAAACTACTATGCATGGAAAAGATACTTCATGAGAAATAATGTTTCAGGAACTTTCCATGCACTGGCAATTCCTATATCTCACCACTTAGGTCTTCTAGAAAATAAGAATCTTGACCATGAAACTCCTGGATTACAAAGGGACCCATCCATAATGATTCAAATTTACCATGTTTACCTTTTTCTTCTTTTCTAGCCTTCCACTGCAGCACCATATCATTTATCCAAAACTTTCTTTCAGTTGTTCTTTTGTCAAATAGGTACTTGGATTGCTATTGGAGTTTCATGTTCCTTTTATGTGCCTCTACTCTTATTTCTTCTAGTTCCATCAGTTGGTCCATCCTCTCCATCATGGGTTCTTTTTCTTTGAACTCCTCTTCTTGGAGAAATTTATACACCAGTAACAAATTATTTAAAGGCAATCTTTCCTGAGTTCCATAGATAATTTCAAAAGGGGATACCCCTATTGCTCTCTTCACTGTTACCCTGTCAGCCCACAGGGATAATTTTAGTTTTGAATGCCAAGACTTTTTATTTTTCTCCAAAACTCTTTTAATGATTTTCATGATGCTTTATTGCTGGACTCAGCTTGTCCATTTTCTTGAGGATGATATGGTGAGGAATAAGATATAATAATGCCATAATATTCACATAAATCCTTAAATTCCTCAGCCCTAAAACACATGGCATTGTCCATGACTACCTTAGTGGGCACACCAAATTTTGTCAGAATATTATCCATTGAGAAATCCATCACTACCTTTCTAGTAGCCCTTTTTGATGGAATTGCCTCTATCCATTTTGTAAAATAGTCTGTGGCCACAAGAATCCAACTATGGCCTCCACTGGATTTTTCTATAAATTCCCCAATAAAATCAAGAACCCATTGGGTAAAAGGTTCTTCAATAGTCATAGGATTTAAAGGTAAAGCTCTTGAAAATTTCATCTTAGAGGAAAACCTTTGGCAAGGTTCACATCTTTGTACAAACATCTAAGTATCCTTGAAAAGACATGGCCAATAATATCCAGCTCTGATTATCTTGTGAGCTGTAGTCTTGGTAGAATAATGCCCACCACACACACCACTATGCATTTCATTCAAAACTGTTTCAGATTGTGATTTATCCAAACAAAGCAACAAAATTTCATCCTTATTCTTCCAAAATAAATCACCGTGTATCAAGACATACCTTTGAGCCTGCACTTTCAAAGTCCTTTTTTTATTATCTCACATATGCTCTAGACATTTTCTATTTTTTTAGAAAAAACACTATATCAGTATACCATGGTTGCAATTCTATACTAGTCAAGTTCATATTTACTGTTTGCACATTATTGACTTGAGCCATCTCCATGTTTGTGTCAGTCATTAGCTTGTCCAAACCCAAACCCCTTACCAATTTGGTCACTTGAATTTCCAGATTAAATTCTTGAATTTTGTTGATCTATTTACACCTCTTTCCAGTAACTTTAGACAGAGACAATATCTTTGACTGTAGCATGTGGCACATAAGAAATTATCTTTGCACAAACTAAATAAGGTCTAAAAACTTTGACTGCCTTGACCAATGCATATGCTTATTTCTACATTATCTCATAATTAAGTTATGCTTCTTGTAGAGACTTACTAAAAAATGCTATGGGATGATCAAAACCTTTAGAATCTTTCTGCAAAAGTACTGCAACAATTGTATGGAATGAAGCAAAAGAAAATATAGAAAAAGGTTTTTCATAATCTGGAAATCTTAGTACAGGTGCTAGTTGAATGGCTACTTTTATCTCATCAAATGCTAACTGAGCATCCTTACCCCATTCAAACTTAGCATCTTTCTTTAACAATTTAACAATAGGCTTGACTATATCATCAAAGTTTGCAATGAATCTCCTCACAAAATTTACTTTTCCCAGAAAAGACTGAACACCTTTGATATTCTTTCAAGGCAAGAGTTTGTTGATGGCTTCCACTCTTTCAAGATCAATCCTGACACCTTATTTAGATACTATATGTCCCAATAATTTACCTTCTATCATAGAAAAATGACACTTCTTTGGATTTAAAGAAATCCCATACTCCAAGGCTTTAGTAAAAATATTTTCCAAATGTTTACAATGATCCTCAACCTTTTAGGAATATGCAGTAAGATCATCCTGATACACCACCATAATTATATTTATAAACTCCTTAAAAGCCACATCCATGGCTCTTTGGAGAGTAGCTCCTGCATTTCTCAGGCCAAATGACATTATTACGTAGACATATGTACCCCATGGGGTAGTGAAGGCTGTCTTGAATTTCTCAGATTCTTGAACCAGCACCTGGTTATAACCAGAAAAACCATCCATCATAGATAGAAAATCATAGCCAGTAACCCTTTGTAGCATTGCCTCCATGTTTGGTTTAAATAATAATTATCTTTTAATGAATCCACATTAAGGTTCCTGAAATCAACACATAGCTTGATATCTCCATTTTTCTTTCTGATGGGGACTAAATTAGACACCCAAGAAGAATGCCTGATTGCTTTTATTATCCCAGCCTATCTGAGTTTTTCTAATTCTTGCTACATTTTGGGGGCCAGAAAAGGATTGATTGGCCTTTGTTTTTGTCTAAAAGGCTTAATATCATTCTTTAATGGGATTTCATGTTGAAAGAGATCTTCCCTATAAGCCTTAAGATCTTCATAAGACTGAGAAAAAACATGTTTGAATCTTTTCAGCAAGTTAATCAAATTTTTCCTCACATGAGGAGCCAATTTCTTTCCAATATATACAATCCTAGGATCACACTCTGATCACAAGTTTACCTCCTCAAATTGATCCAACTTGACTGTAGATTTTTGGCACATATGACTATCATTGCCAGTAAACAATCCATCCAATTTAGTTAGTCCTTTGGGGATTTCATTTGTCTGTAACTGCAGAATTTCATTGCCAAATATAGTTTCTTTCCCATCAATAATCTCTATTAAATTATTACAGTCAATGATTTTCCCTTCATAATAATCCACACATTGAATAAAATTAAGAATGTCCTCATCAATTTCAAAAACTTTCCAATTATACACATTATCAGGAATGGCAAGCCTAGTTTTAGTTTCCACAATAGATACTCCTGCTAGCATTAAATCATCATTTTTCAAGGCCACATTAGCCAAAAAATCTGCCATGATATTCTTAGATCTTTCTATCCAATTTATGGAAAATGCATCAAAAAATTCAATGCTATCTCATACAACATGTTTATATTGTTTCAGTCTATCATTTTTAGCAGCATATCTTTATCTAATTTGAGAAATAGCCAACTCTGAGTCACCAAAGACTTTTAATAACTTAATGCCATGCTTGATTGCTATTTCTAATCCCAAAAACAAAGCTTGATACTCAGTTGTATTTTTTGTACATTGAAATGACAACTAAAATGAGTACTTGAAAGTAATACCTGATGGAGAGACAAATAGTACACCAGCTCCTAACCCTTCTCTAGAGCATGCTCCATGAAAGTACATCTGCCACAGTCCAAGTTGTTTCAATTCCAATTCTTCCACTATTTGATCTGTGTTTTTCAACTTTGGTTGAATTTTTTCCACCTTGAAATTATCTATATCCATATCCACAAAGCAATTTGGCATGTTTGGTTCAACCTTCTCAACATAAACAAGAGATCTGGGCTCCCTGAATACTTTTTCTTCTTTCCCATTAATAGAAATGGTAGCAAAAGACAAATCCAATTGTACATATCCTCCAATGGTTGTAGCACATTGTCTTGATAAGAGGATGCCATAATGGGGTGGTGAGTCCATAACCACAACATCTATTTTAAAAGTGACCTCAGGGTATGCAGTAAGTTTTACCTCTAATCCTTGCAAAGTTCCTACTACGGGTACTTCCCTATTGTCCCTGGCATAACATTTACCACAAGCAGTATCCACCTCTAAACCCCATTGTTTCATGATAGTGTAAGTCATCACATTAGTAGCAACCCTTGAATCCATCATACAATTTTTAAGTATAATATTATTTGTGAGCAGTGTTACATAAAAAAGGATCAATCTGATCTGGCTCTTGACCAACTATATTTCCCAAAGAGATTGGGATTCCATATTTTTCTTCTTGCTCATCTTTTAGTTCATCATTCAAAGCAGTATTATCATGCATACCAAGTAAATCAGATAACAATGAGAAGGCCACTTCTCGGTGCTCTTTAATTTTAAACATCTCAAGTAAAGGGATAGAGACTTTCATCTGAGATAAGGCTTGCTTCATGTTAATGGTTGGGAAACTCATGACATTGTCAGAAGATATTTTACCTTTACTGTCTTATTTTTTGGTCATGAGTGGGGGTAACTTTGTTTTCTTTAACCAAGGTGTCCTTCAGTTCACCTTGTGTAGTTTCTTTGCTTATGACTTCCGTGATTATTAGTGAATCAGGTTGTTTCCCACTTTGATCAACTTTTCTATTCCTAAGCTAGTATGAACTTTTTTCTTTTGTCACAACAACAATAGTTAGAAATCTTATCTCTTCATCATTAGGCATCCCAAATTGAAAGTGCTCTAAGTTAGTGCTTGTATTTTTTACTGTGATTGGCATGTTTTCTTGTGGCTCCTCCTCTAAACTATCATTGTCATCTTCAGCAGTAAGTGTACACATGTTTATTGTAGGTTTTTTCTCACTCATACTTTCTTGTGTTCCAATGTTTATATGTTGTTCTACCATACTCTGAGCTACTGCACATTGATAAGGGGCACTAGTACATTTGAACCCAATTTTTGACCAATATTGGTCCAAATTTCGACTCAAGTTGGTCGAAATTTGGACCAACAAATTGGTCGAAATTTTTGGTGTCGAAATTTCGACCATCTTCCTGTGGGTCAAAATTTCAACCAATAGTTGGTCAAAAGTTCCACGAGCTATTGGTCAGACATTATGCATGTTGTTTGTGCTATTTGTGCTGGGGTTTCGTTGAAATTTTAACCAATCATTGGTGGAAATTTTGACCAATCGTTGGTCGAAATTTTTTTTAGGCGTTCTATAAAACAGTTCGCATGCCTTGCCTATAATTTGACATTTTTCATACATCCTGCACTTTCTCATCCTAATGATGGATTACAGAGTGATCTAAAATGATGATGCTAAAAAACACACACAATCAAATCCAAAATGAACTTGCATTACAATCCATTTGTAATGCAAGTTCATTTTGGATTTGATTGTGTGTGTTTTTTAGCAT
>MU227777.1:655082-665141 GCA_018584345.1 Thuja plicata
GCAACTTCTCTCTTCTTGTCTTCTTCTTGCATTCATGGCTACTCATGTAGATTAGATTCATGTTTATTTTCATAGATTAATCTTGCATTTGTATTTCCTTTCATAGATTTAGCCATGCATTGTTATCGTTCAGATTAATTTTCTTTCATGCATTGTTATCATATAGAGTAGATCTAATTTTTATGCATTTGAATCTCTCGTTTCATGGTGTAATTGCATAGGCACTAACTAGGTCAATCTAAGGGCCTCGATTTCACACCTTTGCACTCCATGAATAGAGAGCTATGGATCGATATTCGAGGCCTCATTCTTGAGTAACCTTGGATGGAATGATTCATAGAAGTGTGTCAACATTTTAGCACACACCTACAAGGCTATATTATAACGCAAACATGAATGGATTAGCCTATCAATGCACAGACATGGAACACCATATTGCTTATATTCTAATTTTTTGATTGATGAATCTTTACTGTGTTTGATAGATAAAGGAATAAGAACTACTTAAACAAACATTTTTCTATTAGTTTGGTTATGATTCTTTCATGTCCTGATGATGTTCTGAACTAGGGGCATCTAAGTAATTATAAATTTTATCTAATTGATTCTCAATTGATAATTTATCATGTCTTCTTAGTTACTCAATGACGTCAGCACAAAGACAAAGAGTCACAAGGATAGGGGGCATAATGTTTTCTTGATTTTCTGCATATGGTGATTGTTTCAAATGATCCTATAAATTTCACTTAACTTGGATCTTTATGGTAAGAACTCCCACTATGGGTGGATAGCCACATATATCTTGATCTTTGTTATGTGCAGACTACGGTGAGGTTGGAATAATTTCCTTGTCTGTTTTCCAATCCAAATTCTCACTAAGGTATATGAATCATAATGTACCCAAGGATATGAATTTTCAAGGTCATTGCGGGTCCAATATCTTTCCTTAATTATAAAGGAATTAAATAAACCCCTAAATCAATTACCCACTTGAAAAGTAACCCATTCCCCTAGCCTATTGAATTTAATTAAAATGGCTATAGTCTCCTTAATTATTAAAAAGTAATTAAATTGTTTAAATAATTAAATTCCTATTTTTGAATGAATTAAATATGTTTAATTCATTCAATTAATATTCCCTTAAACCCCAACCTAACCTATCTCAACCACTTTTACCCTGGGTTCTAACCCATCTCAACCTATTCCCCCCATGCTAATCTAATCCTCATTCTAATTCTAATCCTAACCCACCTCCTAATGTTGTCACATTCCATTAAGGAATGATTAACAACTCCACCCACTTGACAAATTCAAGGGATCTCAAAATTTCTTCCTCAAAGTCCACTTTCTCAAGCCACTCTCTTACACCCTTTCCATGATTCTTTAAGGCTCTCATTTATGCCTCATTAATGAAGATTCCTTAAGCCCATGTCTCCACCATGCCTATTAAATGCCTTTGGCATTTATTTCTTCTTACACCACCATTAATGAGATTTTCAACTCATTAATGCACCTTGTCCCCCCTCTCTCTCCTCATTCTTCTATAAATAGAAGCCATTTTTGAGAGCAAATAAGCCTTCATCTCATATTGTAAATGCATTGGTATGCTGTTAGAATATACTTAAACTCATATTTCATTTCATAGTTTATGCTTATGCATTGTTATTATATCCATTCTTAGAGATAGAATGCATATTTTCTCAGCATTTAGCTTGTTTTAAACTTAAATCTTTTATGCTAAGTCGTATATGTCACTGATAGTAGCATAATCTGAGGGCTATTTTGTTACTAATCACACTCTTCTTAGTTAGAAAGCAATAGGTCGATATTAGTTGGTTTTACATGCTTATCTAACCTCTTTTTGAACTAATGCAATGATCTATTGAAGTGTTGTGTCTCTCTTATCAGGTACAAAATATACACACACATTTCTGGCTGATGCTAGGCCTTCATAATTACACCTATGCTCATATGCTGACTTCATTTCCTAAATGGCTATCTTATCCTCGCTTGGGATTTGTCTACATATACATCTTAGGACTAAGTCATTCTGCACCGGGTGCATCTTTGCTGGCATGGTATGTTATGGTTGCTAGGTTGCTCTAGGATGATTTGCCTCACGGACACAATGTTTCTTGATACTTGCAAAACAATGTCACTTTCTAGAACAAGGGTGTCTTTTCAAACATCATATATCCAGGCACAACATTTACAATAACGAAGTTCCTACAAGGCTATATTGGATCGCAAAGATGAATGGATTATCCTATCAATGCACAGACATGGAACACCATATTGCTTATATTCCAATTTTCCGATTGATGATTCTTTACTGTGTTTGATAGATAAATGAACAAGTACTACTTAAACACATAGTTTTCTATTGGTTTGGTTATGATTCTTTCATTTCCTGATGATGTTCTGAACTAGGGGCATCTAAGTAATTATAAATTTTATTTGATTGATTCTCAATTGATAATTTATTATGTCTTCTTAGTTACTCAATGATGTCTGCACAAAGACAAAGAGTCACAAGGATAGGGGGCATAATGTTTTCTTGATTTTTTTCATATGGTGATTGTTCCAAATGATCCTATAAATTTCACCTAACTTGGATGTTTATGGTAAGAGCTACCACTATGGGTGGATAGCCGCATATATCTCGATCTTTGTTATGTGTAGACTACGGTGAGGTTGGAATAATTTCCTTGTCTATTTTATGATCCAGATTCTCACTAAGGTATATGTATCATAATGTACCCAAGGATATGAATTTTCAAGTTCATTGCGGGTCCAATATCTTGCCTTACATAGCATCTAGTATAATAAAAGGATGGTGACTATTTTTTCTATCCTGGCTTCTATGCCTTGATGCCTAAGTCTATTTCTAACATTTTAATAAAATATAGTATTTATATTGTCATAATATCAGTGGGTATTAGTGATGGTGGTATTATTAGGTGGTATCCGTTCCAAAAAAAGTGCCTAATGATGATAAAAATGTTACAATATTTTCTAATCATTGACAATCCTAAGAGTTTGCATATAGCTGCATTTAGAGATTGCATGATGCATTTGTGAAAGAACAACATAAGGATTTGAGCTCAAACTCCTTTCTATTTTCAATTTTCTTCTAAATCCAAGTTAAATACATAATCAATGATTCCTGAAATCTTTGATCTATCGGGAACGAAATCAAACTCACCTTTTCAAAACGTGATCAACTTGGTACTCGTGTGTTTACTCTTAAACACACCATCTTTTTACAGTTCTTCTACTCCATTCTTTCTTTCCCTAACCACTTGCTGCAAGTGAAACGTTCTTTCAATCAAGAGATTTTATTCTTTTCCTTTGATTTCATTCCCGAGAGGGCATGATCACACTATCAATGAATTAATTTTTTTCTCGAAACAACATTAAAATGACTTTGTTATCAAACAAACTAGGGGCATGACAGTTTCCTTGGCTAAGTCGGAACTATTGGATAGAAAGCTTTGGTTCTCATAAGCTATATATCTTGTGTTTACTTATTTTGAAAAAAGATTCTTATTAAGCTCTATGTAGCTTCATACTAACTTTTGGATGACAACCAAGTTTAGAATCAGTATTACCAATCTTTGGACGACAACCAAGTTCAGAATTGGTATCTTTAGAATCTTTTTATTGATCTTTGGAAGACAATCAAGTTCAAAATCAATTTCTATCAGTTTAGTTAAATCAAGTGGGAGACTGATCTCATCAACATTTCATTCAACAACCAAGAACAGAATTCTCAATCTTTCTGAAGTCAAAATCAAAAACTTTCTTTGACTCAATGCGGTGCTCGCACATCAATTCAAAGAGGGGAAAATGTAACCACCTGAATTTGGTGTGCTACGACTATAGACCCTATTTTTCCTAAGTGTGATCATACCCTCGATTATGTCCAAACGACTCTGTTACTACTTTGCATAATTCTTCGAATCAATTTAAAGTCCTAGGTGATTTTTATCACTGAATTAT
Organism: Thuja plicata; assembly: GCA_018584345.1. NCBI lineage: Eukaryota > Viridiplantae > Streptophyta > Pinopsida > Cupressales > Cupressaceae > Thuja > Thuja plicata. The sequence goes on from MU227777.1 coordinate 659,085, forward strand.
ATTAACTATTATATCCATATAATTCAAATAAATTCAAACCAATTAAATTAAATCATATTCAAACATGGTTATAGTATTTAATTATAAAGGAATTAAATAAACCCCTAAATCAATTACCCACTTGCAAAGTAACCCATTCCCCTAGCCTATTGAATTTAATTAAAATGACTATAGTCTCCTTAATTATTAAAAAGTAATTAAATTGTTTAAATAATTAAATTCCTTTTTTTGAATGAATTAAATAAGTTTAATTCATTTAATTAATATTCCCTTAAACCCGAACCTAACCTATCTCAACCTCTTCTACCCTGGGTTCTAACCCATCTCAACCTATTCCCCCCATGCTAATCTAATCCTCATTCTAATTTTAATCCTAACCCACCTCCTAATGTTGTCACATTCCATTAAGGAATGATTAACAACTCCACCCACTTGACAAATTCAAGGGATCTCAAGATTCCTTTCTCAAAGTCCACTTTCTCAAGCCACTCTCTTACACCCTTCCCATGCTTCTTTAAGGCTCTCATTTATGCCTCATTAATAAAGATTCCTTAAGCCCATGTCTCCATATGCCTATTAAATGCCTTTGGCATTTATTTCTTCTTACACCACCATTAATGAGATTTTCAACTCATTAATGCACCTTGTCTCCCCTCTCTCTCCTCAATCTTCTATAAATAGAAGCCATTTTTGAGAGCAAATAAGCCTTCATCTCATATTGTAAATGCATTGTTATGCTATTAGAATATACATAAAATCATATTTCATTTCATAATTTATGCTTATGCATTGTTATTATCTCCATTCTTAGAGCTAGAATGCATGTTTTCTCATCATTTAGCTCAAGTTTTAAACTTAAATCTTTCATGCTAAGTCATATATGTCATTGATAGTAGCATAATCTAACGGCTATTATGTTACTAATCACACTCTTCTTAGTTAGAAAGCAATAGGTCGATATTAGTTGGTTTTACATGCTTATCTAACCTCTTTTTGAACTAATGCAATGATCTATTGAAGTGTTGTGTCTCTCTTATCAGGTACAAAATATACACACACACATTTTTGGCTGATGCTAGGCCTTTATAATTACACTTGTGTTCATACGCTGACTTCATTTCTTAAATGGATATATCTTAACCTCACTTGGGAGTTGTTTACATATACGTCTTAGGACTAAGTCCTTTTGCACTGGGGGCATCTTTGCTGGCATTGTAAGTTATGGTTGCTAGGTTGCTCTAGGATGATTTGCCTCACGGACACAGTATTTCTTGATACATGCAAAACAATGTCACTTTCTAGAATTTAGGGTGTCTTTTCAAATATCATATATCTAGGCATGACATTTACAATAATGAAGTTCCTACAAGGCTATATTGGATCACAAACATGAATGGATTATGCTATCAATGCACAGACATGGAACACCATATTGCTTATATTCCAATTTTTTGATTGATGAATCTTTATTGTGTTTGACAAATAAATAAACAAGCACTATTTAAACACACAGTTTGCTATTGGTTTGGTTATGATTCTTTCATGTTCTAATGATGTTCTCAACTAGGGGCATATAAGTAATTATAACTTTTTTTTTATTGATTCTCAATTGATAATTTGTTATGTCTTGTTAGTTACTTAATGACGTCTGCGCAAAGACAAAGAATCACAAGGATATGGGGCATAATGTTTTCTTGATTTTCTACGTATGGTGATTGTTCCAAATGATCCTATAAATTTCACCTAACTTGGATGTTTATGGTAAGAGCTGCCACTATGGGTGGATAGCTGCATATATCTCGATCTTTGTTATGTGTAGATTATGGTGAGGTTGGAATAATTTTCTTGTCTATTTTCTGATCCAGATTCTCACTAAGGTATACAAATCATAATGTACCGAAGGATATGAATTTTCAAGGTCATATCGGGAATGAAATCGAACTCACCTTTTCAAAATGCGATCAACTTGGTACTCGTGTGTTTATTCATAAACACACCATCTTTTTCCACTTCTTCTACTCCATTCTTTCTTGCCCTAACCGCTTGTTGCAAGTGAAACGTTCTTTCAATCAAGGGATTTTATTCTTTTCCTTTGATTTCATTCCTGAGGGGGCATGATCACACTATCAATCAATTAAATTTTGGTTTGAAACAACATTAAAATGACTTTGTTATCAAACAAACTAGGGGCATAACAGTTTCCTTGACTAAGTCAGAACTGTTGGATAGAATGGTTTGGTTCTCATAAGCTGGATATCTTGTGTTTCCTCATTTTTAAAAAGATTCTTATTAAGCTCCTAGTAGCTTCATACTGACTTTTGGACAACAACCAAGTTCAGAATCAATATTACCAATCTTTGGATGACAACCAAGTTCAGAATTGGTATCTTTAGTTTTTTTTTATTGATCTTTGGACGACAATCAAGTTCAAAATCAATTTCTATCAGTTTAGTTCGATCAAGTGCAATACTGATCTCATCAACATTTTGTTCAACAACCAAGAACGGAATTCTCAATCTTTCTCAAGTCAAAATCAAAAACTTTCTTTGAATCAATGTGCTACTCGCACATCAATTCAAAGAGGGGCAAATGTAACCACCTGAATTTGGTCTGCTACAACTATAAACCCTATTTTCCCTAAGTGTGATCATACCCTCGATTATGTCCAAACGAATCTGTTACTGCTTGGCATAATCTTTCGAATCAATTTAAAGTCCTAGGTGAATTTTATCATTCAATTATATTAACTATTATAGCCATACAATTCAAATCAATTCAAACCAATTAAATCCAATCAAATTCAAACATGGCTATAGTATTAATTATAAAGGAATTAAATAAACCCCTAAATCAATTACCAACTTGGAAAGTAACCCATTCCCTTAGCCTATTTAATTTAATTAAAATGGCTATAGTCTCCTTAATTATTAAAAAGCAATTAAATTGTGTAAATAATTAAATTCCTATTTTTGAATAAATTAAATAAATTTAATTCATTTAATTAATATTCCCTTAAACCCCAACCTAACCTATCTCAACCTCTTCTACCCTGCGTTCTAACCCATCTCAACCTATTCCCCCCATGCTAATCTAATCCTCATTCTAATTCTAATCCTAAACCACCTCCTAATGTTGTCACATTCCATTAAGGAATGATTAACAACTCCACCCACTTAAGAAATTCAAGGGATCTCGAGATTCCTTCCCCAAAGTTCACTTTCTCAAGCCACTCTCTTAGACCCTTCCCATGCTTCTTTAAGGCTCTCATTAATGCCTCATTAATGAAGATTCCTTAAGCCCATGTCTCCACCATGCCTATTAAATGCCTTTGGCATTTATTTCTTCTTACACCACCATTAATGAGATTTTCAACTCATTAATGCACCTTGTCCCCCCTCTCTCACCTCATTTTTCTATAAATAGAAGCGATTTTTGAGAGCAAATAATCCTTCATCTAATATTGTAAATGCATTGTTATGCTGTTAGAATAGACTTAAACTCATATTTAATTTTATAGTTTATGCTTATGTATTATTATTATCTCCATTCTTAGAGCTAGAATGCATGTTTTCTCATCATTTAGCTTGTTTTAAACTTAAATCTTTCATGATAAGTTGTATATGTCACTGATAGTAGCATAATCTGAGGGCTATTAATGTACTAATCACACTCTTCTTAGTTAGAAAGCAATAGGTCGATATTAGTTGGTTTTATATGCTTATATAACCTCTTTTTGAAGTAATGTAATGATCTATTGAAGTGTTGTGTCTCTCTTATCAGGTATAAAATACACACACACACACACACCCACACACCTTACATTTGTATTCAAACTTCACCCTGACATACACCTAACCAGACACTCATTACTCACCTAGGGCATGAATTTAAAATTAGAAAATTGACTCTCCAAACCTCCTACTTGTTTATTTACACTATATAGAGGCTCCCCTACCATATTCATCCACATCTTGAAGATTTCCACAGTTAGATTCTATGGGGGAGCCATGAAACCAAAAATCACTCTGTCTCCTACAACAACTACACTAGTTTCAAAACAATTTACAAAACCTATCTACTCTACTCAAAACAACTTTTCCACTGAATGAAAATATCTAAAAACTAATTATACCACATAGATACAATACTGGAACAAGCTGTTCAATCCACTAAAAAACTTATTCTTTCAAAACAAGTTGACTATTGCAGAAAATGAGAATACAGAGCTTCTTTTCACTTCCAAAATATTACTACATCACACACTGCTTCAGGAAATGAGCCTCAAGAGATATAAATATTCCTCCTCCATGTTTTTAAGCCATTATCATTCATATTCCTCCTCAACTTCGAAGGGAATCCAAATTTTTTGATGTTGCATGCAACATTTGCAAAGTTGCAAACGTTGTTGTGACAACATTATAACATCTTTTGCGTTAATGCTGCAAACTAACTTTTATGACCTTTATCTCATTCCAAATGATGAATAAATATCATTTAATACCTTTTAGGCACTTTTCTCACCTTACTTAAGTCTAGAATACTTTTAGACCCCATTTCCCACTTTAGGCCTAAACAAGCACTAACTACTAGAAAGCAATAAAACTAGATTGGATTAAGCACTAACTACTAATCCATCTAGTTACACACTTTACAAGACCTACTGTATCATCTTAAAATGGAAGCACTTCCATTTTAAGAGTGTTTATCCCTCCTTAGGGGACATTTTTGACCTCTACCATATCATCCTCCTATTTCTGCATCATCTCATGCTTTTGTGCTGGTTCAGGACCCTGATTGGGCCTCTCCGGGCACCTCCTACCCCACCTGTCATATTTTCCAGGGGTTCTGGCCCCGTGGGTCAGGGTCAACCTTGACCCTGACTAGGGTCCCCCTTTCAAAATAGGAAGGTTTTTGGCTGCCGAGGGTCATCAAAAATTTAGTTTTCCCACTTCCAGGTCGGCTATTTTGGGTTCCGAAGCGTTGATTCCTAAATTATATTTAATATAGGTCCTTTTATAGGTGCATGGGTCTAACTAGAATTTAATTATCCTATGTCAGCCTCCTTAGAAGATTTTTCCCTAATTTCATATAAAAGGAAGTCTCTCTCTCTCATTTTCTCTAAGTCTTCTAAGTGCAAAAAGCTCTAATCAAGATTTTTTCAAGAAGCAAAAGGTTTAAGCATCCATTTCCAAGCTCTCAAGGTGTTCAGGTCTTCCTCTCAAGCATTCAAGTTCTCCATTGAAGATCAAGGATTCAATCTCTCAAGCCTTTGAAGGGATTAGGTGCAAACATTCAAGATTCATCATTCAAACCCTACATCTAGCCATCATGGTGGTATGATCTTCCTTCAAGATACTTTGTGCGTCCTCAAGACTTTTCCATCATCTCTTCAAAGTGGATTTCAAGCATACAATCATGGAGGTTTATGGTTCTTATTGAGTTCATGCTTTCATACTTACATACTTGCATACATTTGAAATATAATTATATATCTATTGACAATCATTGCTTCATTATTAGATTCAATTCTACTACTTGTTAGCATTCTGTACTTTATTGATTTTAAGGTTAATTCCTAAATTGGGGTTTGACCAAGGCAAACCCCTCCCCCACAACAAATAATCTCCTTTTTCTTACAAGTATAGGTTTAGAACAGTTGATTTGAGACCAGATCTGGATACCCTTTTCGGCTTTCTTTCGAATGGCGCGAACAAAGTTTCTATCGGACTTGTGTATGTCAAGGTCGACATTATTGGGTTAGGGTTGACATTTGTGGGTCAAGGTTGACATTTTTCATAAGACGACATCAGAATAGAAAAAGATTTCTGGGTTTTGTTCGTCTCTACGTTCTGGTTTGGGATCAACTGTCAGTTTTTCTAGAAGCAGTCTATAGACCTCAGTAAATAGCATTCTTTGATCTACAATATTTTAAGGTTAGTGCATTTCTCCCATTCCTTCAATTACTGTCATATATCATTTCTATACATATAATTAACAGAATTTAAGGTATCTCTCTTGTTATTCTCCTTTCCAAATAGTTGATTCATTTGTGCATTA
>MU227777.1:671446-689158 GCA_018584345.1 Thuja plicata
ACATTTTCATCTTTTGACAACAAACACTTTCTAAGTGTTTACTCCACCAATCCACCTTATCTAACCTTAGTTAGACCACCTAGGGTATCCATGGACCCTAAGTACCACCATGACATCACTCTTCCCACTGATGACATCATCAAGGACAGTCCACTAAACAAGAGCCAAAAAGAGCTAAACTAACCAAAATGAAGCATAAAATGAAACCTATCTAAACTACTCTTGGTCAACATGACCTTATGTATTTACAATGCCCTACTAGAGGGTCTTACACACACTATCACACCAAAAAGACAAGAGACCACCATATTTGATGGCATCTCAAGGGTGCTCCTGCACCAGTGCTCCTGCACCATCCTCCCCAAATGAAAAGACTTCAATCCACTCTTGGATTGAGTAAGTTTGAATCAATGCCAAAATTTTTGAACTCAGTCTCCTTGACCCAAGTTGCATCTACATTAGTTTTTCCATGCCACTTCACCAAATGTTCTTTTTAGTCTTTCTTTCTTGTCTGTTGGTAGACTCTGGAATCCAGTATGTGTTTTGCCTTCATGGTTGGTGCAGATGATAAGTTGAGTTCCTCCACCTCCTGTATGACCTCAATCAGAATATCATATAGATTTGTTATTGGTACTTTGTACAAGACCAAGTTTGCCACATTAAACATAGGAGATAAACCAACATCCTCTAGAAGTTCCACCTTATATGCATTGGTGCCATATTTGGACAGTATAGTACATGGGCCAATTCTTGTCATTTGTAACTTATGGGGCACTCATTTCTGCAATATTACCTTGTTGAGGTGTACCATCACTAGATCCCCAACTTGGAATAGGACATTATTTTTTTCTCTTATCCACCTTGCCCTTTATCTTTTCTATATTTTTATTCAATGTCTTTCTGACTGTCTCATGCACTTCTTGCATAGAATGTGTAAAATCTTCTACATAGCCACTACCTTTGGCTCCATCCTTCAGATCCCTGAGCTCAAATATTTCTCTAGGTTTTAAGCCATAAACTATTTCAAAAGGACTCTTACTAGTAGTCCTATTCATAGTGTCATTATAAGAATACTCTACCTATCCAATTAGTTGGTCCCAAACTTAACCATACTCCTTAGTTAAACACCTTAGGAGGTTACCAAGACTCCTATTAACTACTTTAGTTTGACCATTAGTCTGAAAATAGTATGTTGACCCAAAAGATAATTTGGTTCCTAACCTTTTCCATAGGGTCTGCCAAAAGTGACTCATGAACTTGGTATCTCTGTCTGACACTACGCTTAATGGTAACCCATGTATTCTAACTACCTCCTTGAAGAATATGTGAGCAATTTGAGTGGCATCATGGACTATCTTTTAGGGTACAAAGTGTTCCATCTTACTGAATCTATTTCCAATTACATAAATACTATCCATTCCATGTTTGGTCTTTGGTAATCCCACTACAAAATCCATGCTTAAACACTCCCATGGTCTACTTGGGATGGGAAGAGGTTGGTAAAGGCCTGCATTGGAAGATATACCTTTTTCTTTCTGACATATAACACAACTTTCTACATACTTCCTAATGTCCAAATTCATCTTAGGCCAAAAGTAAAACCTCTGAACTAATCTTGGGTCTTATTGACACCAAAATGCCCACTAAGTGCACCATTGTGCTTCTCTTGTGTCAAATTTTCTCTTATAAACCCTCTAGGAACACAAAATTGACTTCCCTTAAATGAAAGATCACTCTGCAAAGTATATTTAGAGAATTAACTATGAAAATGATTGTATTCTTGACATACCTTGTAGATGTATGCAAAGTCTCCATCTTTTTCATATAAGTCTTTGAAGCATGCAATACCCATGCTCTACAGGTGTATCTCTTGTACTGTCAGGGATCTTCTACTTAAGGCATCTACTACCTTATTATGCAATCCATTTTTGTGCTTAATGTTGAAGGTGTAGGCCTCTAGGCATTCTACCCACTTCATATATTTGTGAATGAGCTTATCTTGTGAATTCAAGAAACTCAATGCTTGGTTGTCTAAAAAGACTACAAACTCCTTTGGAAGAAAGTAGTACCCCCACTTCCTTAGGGCTTGGACTAGAGCATACATCTATAGTTCATAAGACAAGTACTTCTTCTTGGCTTCACTTAGTTTTTTAGAGTGGAATGCCACTGGTCTTCCCTCTTGGTTCAAGACAACATCAATAGCTACGTTGCTAGCATCACATTCCACTGTGAATATCTTCTCAAAGATTGGAAAAATCTATATTGGTCAAGAGTAGAAATCTTCTTCTTTAATAACTCAAATCCATGGTTATCTTGTTCATTCCACACAAACTTAGTTTTCATCCCACCTTTGATAGTATCTAACATAGGAGCACAAATTGCACTGAATTCCTTTATGAATTTTGTATAATACTATGCTAATCCATGAAAAATTATTACCTAAGTTTCTATTCTTGGAGTAGGCCAATTGAGATTGTCTTCCACCTTGCTTGGATCCATCTTTAGATTTCCTTGAGATAGCACAAACCCAAGGTACACTAGCTCTTGTTTCATGAATTCACATTTCTCCAAGTTGATCATCAACTTCTTCTCATGTAGCTTCTTGAAAACTATTTGCAGACATCTGAGGTGTTCTTCTCTGGTCTTAATATACATGATTATATCATCTAAGTATACTACCACAAATTTTCCTATGTAGTATTTTAGGACTTCATTCATGAGTCTCATGAATGTAGATGGGGATTGGATAACCCAAATGTCATTACAAGCCACTCATACAATCCTTCTATGGTCTTGAATTATTTTTTCTATTCATCTCCCTCGTTGACTCTGATTTGGTGGTATTCACTCTTCAAGTCAATCTTTGTGAAAAACTTTGCTTCTCCTAGACAATTCATTAGGTCTTCTATCCTAGGGATAGGGAACCTATACCTAATTGTTATTTTGTTTATTTCTCTTGATTTAGTACATATCCTCCAATTTCCTCCCTTTTTGGGTGCTAAGACCATGGGTACAACACAAGGACTAATGCTTTTCCTAATGAGACCTTGGCTTTATAGTTCTTGTATTTTCTTAGCTATTTCCTCATTTTATTGAGGATTCATTTTATAAACTACCTTATTAGGAAGGATAGCTCCAGGGATAAAGTCTATTTGATGGATTAAAGTCCTCTTAGCGGGTAGGGTTGATGTTTGTCCATCACTGAGAATGCCTTCATACTTCTGCAGCATCTCCTGCACTTCTTTTGGAAATTTTGTCTTCCTGATTGTTTTGTCTGCAATTTCTTCTCTTGGCTTCAACATAAGTGAAAAATCAACTCCCTCTCCTTCTTATAAGGTTTCTAAGAACTCCTTCTCACTAACCATGAGAACATTGGGGCCTGATGACTTTTTTTTTGTATCCTCCAACAGTGACTGTATTTTGAATGTCACATTGTCCTTATTGAAAGAATATGATTTCTTTGCTCCATCATGCATGGCCTCTCAGTAAAATTTCTATGGCCTACCAAGGAGTAAGTGACATGCATCCATAGGTAGGACATCACAAAACACCTTGTCCTTGTATCTACTAATGGATAAGTCCACCCAAGCTTTCACATTAACAAGGACATGTTATCCTTTGTTCAACCAAGTAAATTTATATGGACTGGTGTGGGGTATTATTTTCATCTTCAACTTGCTGACTGCTTCCCTTGACACTATGTTGTCAGTAGACCCTAGGTCTATGATGAATCTACAAAATTTTCCCATCATTTTTCATTTCACTCTAAATAGTTATCTCCTTTGACTAGGCTCCTCTTTCACTGGATCCTTAATCAGAGTTCTCCTCATCATTATGTTCTCACCTTCTTCTAACTCTAAGGGTACTTTAGGGTGTTTACCTCCAACACTAGTGTCTTCTTGAGCATAGTTTACCCTTTTATATCTTCCTTTTGAATTAGTGCCCTTCTCTGGACATCTATATGTAGGGTGTCCCATCTGGTTGTAGTGGTAACATTTCATGTTTGCAAAATAGTTACCTCTACCTTGTCTATTTCTTCTTCCTCTCCAACTGCTATTAGAGTTCCTTCCTCTATTGGAGTTTCCTCTATTGGAGCTTCCTTATTGCTGCTCAATAAGCTTGGTATCTCCTTGAAACTTTGGTTTAGAACTCCTTCTACCATATCCACCTCTTTTTCCTCTATTATCTCTTCCTTTGCCTCTACCTCTGGTGGTTCTAGAATCTTGTTTCTTTTTTAGCTTCTCTTCTACTTTGATTGCAATTTGGTGGCATTTCTGAATAGTATCAGGAGTCAATAGACTCATTTCATCTTGTATGGTCCACTTGAGACCATTAAGGTAGCTAGATACCTTCACTTTTTCATCCTCTACAACTCTATACCTCATGCAAAACCTTTGAAACTCTTCAGTGTAAGATTTCACATCCAAGTCTTTCTGCCTTAGACTTTGTGTTCTTTTATGCAATTGGATTTCATAATCCTCAGGGACATAAGCATCTCTGACCTTTGCAACTATAGACTTCCATGTAGAAATGGCCTTCTTTCCTTCCTTCTCTATCTCATCTTGGATAAAATTCCATCAAGTGAGTGCAAAACCTCTTAGTCTGGCTTTAGAAACTTTCACCTTTTGATCACTAGTTATGCCATCACACTCAAAGTGATTTTCTAGTCCTTCTATCCAATCTAGGACTACCTCTTGTTTCATATTTCCACTAATAATAGGAAATCCTTCTAGTGATTTACCACTCATAGGCTTTAATGCTTTCAAAAATGGTTCTTCTTTAAGGATAGGGTCAGCTTTAGGTACTTCACCATCTATGGAAATCTCCTTGCCTTTCCCTTCAACCTTATCATTTACTTATTCTGTCTTTACATCCAATTTATCTACCTTTTTCTCTAATTGGGCCAATCTATCTCTGAGAAATCTGTTCTCTTCTTCTTTCTCATCTACCTTCTTTGCCAACTCTGCATTGGTCACCATTGTAGACTCTCCTACTGACTCTTTTGGTTGGAACATTCACCACAAGCCTGAACAAACTAGCTCTGATACCAATCTGATGGAAGTGCTTGAAGGTGTCCTTGCACAAATTCTACTAAGGACTCCATGTGTCCTATTCATCTTAGGATCCAAATATCACTTCTAGGACCGCAATATTCTTCATTATCCAAGACTAAGACTATCCTAACTCAACTCCAAGGGTTAGTCTCCTTGTGCTTAACCTTGAAGGACTACTATCAATAATTGTGTCTCAATTCTTCACTCTAACTTGGAGGATTCCATGAAAAATCCTTCATATCAACTTCACAACTGTTGCAAGGGTTGTGTCTACCCTAATAACATTCCTTTTACATCCTTCCAAATCCATTTCATTGGGTCTTCAAACTCTAATCAGTCGAGTTAAAGATTGATTCTCTATTTTGTCCTATTAGGCCTAATTGCTTAATTAGCCCTATCCATAGGGTTTTTCTGGATTCTTTCCTAAAACTCCCAAATAACCCCCAAAAAAACTTAGGATATGGATACACTTTTCCAAGACCTAAAATATTTTTGAGGTCTTAAGCTCCTAAGTCATCCATACAATAATATTATATAATCTAGGGCAAATAGGGCTAATTTGGTTCAAATTATGTAGTCCATTTCTTTCTACCTAGAAATATATCTACATGGATTTGAAAAGACCTAAGATCTCTATTAGGGATCTATAGGACCTTAAAGTTTCTGAAACCACATTTGGTTTGAATCTCTCAAACACTCCCTTGCATTTGCATTCAAAATTATCCTTGCCATACACCTAACCGAACACTAATTGCTCGCCTAGTGCATGACTTTAAAATTAGAAAACTGACTCTCCAAACCCCATACTTGAATATATACACTATACAGAGGCTCCCCTACCATATTCATCCACACCCTAAATATTTTTATAGTTGGATTCTATGGGGGAGCCATGAAACCAAAAATCACTTTGTCTCCTACAACAACTACACTAGTTTCAAAATAATTTACAAAACCTATCTACTCTACTCAAAAAAACTTTGCCACTAAATGAAAAATTCTTAAAAATAATTCTACCAAATGGATCCAACACTGGAAAAATTTGTTCAATCCATTAAAACACTTTTTCATGTAAAACAAGTCGACTGTTGCAGAAAACAAAAATACAGAGCTTCTATTCACTTCCAAGATCTTACTACATCACACACTGCCTCAAAAAATGAGCCTCAAGCTATCTAAATATGTCTCCTCCATGTTTTTAGGTCATTATCATTCATATCCCTCCTCAACTTTGAAGGAAATAAAAATTTGTCGATGTAGCATGCAACATTTGCAAATGTTGTCATGACAACATTATAGCATCTTTTGCATTAATGCCGCAAACTAAATTTTATTTCCTTTATCTCATTCGGAATGATAAATAAATTTCATTTAAGCATTTTTAGGTACTTTTATCATCTCACTTAAGTCTCAAACACTTTAAGACCCCATTTCCCACTTTAGGCCTAAACAAGCACTAACTACTAGAAAGCAATAAAACTAGATTGGATTAACCACTAACTACTAATCCATCTAGTTACACACTTTGCAAGACCTACTAAGGTCAAAATGAAAATCTATCAACTTGGCTAGGGTCAGTACAAGCCAAAATTGTACTAATACTTTAGGGATAGCCTAGGTGCTCTTGCACCAGAACCTGAAGATTACAACAAATTTGTCTACATTGAAGAAACTGACACCTTTCCCGAGCGACAAAACAATGCAACCAAGCAATAGGCTGCACATACCAAGAATCAAGAAAATGCTCACAATGCTGAACCAAGTGATGAAGATCAAAATGAAGATCAAAAGGAAGATAAAAATGAAGAATATAGATCTGAACTTGTACTTCCTAAATATGTCAAGAGACACCATCCATAGGACCAAATCACTGGGGACAAAAGAGAAGGAATGAGAGAAAGAAGTAAGTCACTTAACAATAGATGTTTGATTTGTGATTTTGAGCCTAAATTTGTTAATGTTGCATGTGAGAATCAACAATGGGTTAGTGCAATGAATGAAGAGATTGAATGTATTGAGAAGAATAAAACATGGACATTAGTACCTAGTCCGAGTGACAAAAATGTCATTAGCACCAAATGGATTTTCCAAAACAAACATAATCAGAATGGAGAAGTCACAAGGAAAAAAGAAAGACTGGTATGCAAAGGGTATGCACAAGAAGAAGGTATTGACTATGGAGAACCTTTGCACCCCTTTCTAGACTAGAAGGAGTAATAATTCTACTTGCTTATCCTTCTTTTAAAGGATTCAAAGTATACCAAATGGATGTTAAATCTACATTTTTGAATGGAATACTAGAAGAGGAGGTATACATTGAACAACCTGATGGGTTTATTGATCCTACCAAGAGGAACATGGTTTGTAAACTACACAAAGCCTTGTATGGATTGAAACAAGCACTGACAATATGGTAAGAAAGACTTCACTCTTATCTCATGAGTATTGGATTTTTTAGAATAAGTGACAACAGTAATCTATATATGAAAGGACATACTGATGATAAGATTTTTATTGCTGAGATATTTGTTGATGATATCATATTTGGAGGTAATGATATGCTATGCAAGTCATTTTATAATGAAATGAACAAAGAATTTGAAATTTCAATGTTTGGAGAGATCAAAATTTTTCTTGGTCTACAAATTCTACAACAGGATGAAGGCATCTACATCAGATAATGAAAATACATCAAAGAAGTTACAAAGATATTCAAGATGGAGGACTCCAAACCAGTTGGAACACCTATAGAAACTAGATGTAAATTGACAAAGGAAGACAAGACAACTGAGGTAAATCAGACCTTATACAAATCTATGATTGGTAAACTAATGTATGTTGTACACACTAGAATTGATATAACACATGCAACTGGTATAGTTGCAAGATTCTCCGCTAACCCTAAGGAATCACACAGGACTACTATTAAAATAATTTTGAGATATCTAAAGAATACTGAAGACTATGGTTTGTGGTCCAATAAAGAAGGAAAATTTGAGCTACAAGTTTATACTGATGTTGATTGGCCTGGAAAAATAGATGATAGAAAAATAGGAGGAGCATTCTTTATGGGTGATAGACTTGTCACATGGATAAATAAAAGGAAAGGATGTATATCTCAATCAACTACAGAAGTAGAATATGTAGTTGCTGCTGAAAATTGCTCTAACATTGCATGGATCAAGCAATTGTTGAAAGGTATGAATGAGAAAATTCTTGAACCAGTAATTATCTATTGTGATAATACAATTGCTATAAACATTTCAAACAACCCTTTGATGCATGCTAAGACAAAGCACATATCTATTAAGTATCATTACTTGAGGGAACAAGTAGAAGAGAAACATGTAATGCTAGAATATGTACAATCCAAAGAACAAATAATAGACATATTCACAAAGCCATTGCCAAAAGATACATTTGAATACTTGAGGAATAGACTAGGGGTTCATCCCTTGTCTGCTAGTTACTAAGATGACTAGGAGGTTGCATCAGCCTACATATTATCAAAAAATTAATCATGTTGATGAAAGCTGAGATATGGACTACAATGACATATCAGTACACCAAAGGTACTTATCTAAACTACACACTAGAGATATTGTTGGCTACTGCAGAGTTGTATTTTTTTTGGCATTGCTATCAAAGGGAGAGAAAGATTCAATGAAATATCCAACATGAATATCCAATGATGATGGAGAGATAGATTCAATGAAATATCCATCATGAAATATCCATCAGGGAGAAGAGATTCTACAACTCAAAGGGAGAGAATATCTAAAGGTTACTGTAAATGAAATAACCATCCATCAAAGGGAGAGAATTGGAGAAAGTTAACACTGCATATCTATCCAGATCAGGGAGAATATATTCTACAAGAAAGGGAGAGACATAATCAAAAGATAGAATTGCTAGACCTATCTATTGAAGGGAATGAAGAGAGGGAAAGCCCATAGCATAATCAAATCTATAGGGAGAGCTATATGGTAAACATTTTTTTTTGATTATGCATACTAAATCTGAGCTAGAAGAGCTTACTGGGATTAATATATTTGAATTGGTTAAAAAACAATAGGTTTGGTATGTTATGACATGTTTTATAATGCATATTTCATATTGTGTTGCCATCAATGCCAAAGGGAGAGATTGATGAACTATAACTGATTGAATGTTTGAAGATGATAAGTTGATGATCACCGAGCTACAAAAGTGAATGCAAGACATTAAATCAGTTGATGTATTGTATTGTCATTGATGTCAACTTGATATGGTTTGATTTTTCATACACATATTTTCATAAGCTTGAACATTTGAAGAGACAATGTTTATGTGGTTGGTAAAACATAAAAGGTCTGTATACACCGAGTGATAGTGAACACCGAGCAGTTCACAATGTATACTGAGCAAGTGTAACCGAGCAAGTGTTACCCAACAAGATTTATTGACCAAGCATAACTAGAGTTGATGACTGAGAATAAATGAGTAAATGACCGAGAATAATTGGAGTTAAAGAATGACAAAATTTCTTAGCTGGTAGAGCTACAATTTAGGAATTGACTAATTGATTGTTCTATTATCAACAGTCAGTTAAGATAAAGCAAGGAAGGAGACTAAAAGTGAGTTTTATTCACAGTTATCAAGGAGATATTTATGAAATAAAACTAAAGGATAGCTTTACGAGATAAAGAAAATCATGAGGAGTTTAAGGAATCAAGGAGAAATCTATGATAAAAACAAGGAGATTAAGTGGCTAATCATGTCTATAAAAAGAGACAAGGAACTCATTATCAAAGAGAGGAATGCTGAATATATTTTGTGTGAAGATAGAACTCTTCATGCAGATCTGATTATACAGGTTGAAGAACAAATCCAAGGAATTCTGCAGACACTAAGCAATAGAGGACAAAGCATTCACCGAGTAGAATAAAGAAAGAAAGCAAAGGAACTGAATCATACATATTGATCAAAGAGGTATTATTGGACTAACAATAGATCTGAATATTTGCAAATCAAAGTTGTATTTTGAATAGATCATTTACTGTATCAGTTTAACCATTGATTCAGAAAATCTCTTAACCGAGTGGGATTTAATAGTTCTTATTGTATTGAGATACTCAAGAGTGTCAAAAGGTTTTCTTGTTGATAGTATAGTGAGTGCTAGGTCAAAAGACAAACTGTTGGTTTTAAATCCTCTAACAAGGTCGCACTTAACAGTGCGTATTGTAACCTTTAACAGGGTTAGCTCTTCACTGAGCTCACTTTAGAAGAGTGAAAATATTATGGGTTACCGGTCCCAGGTGGTTTTTCCCATATTGGTTTTCCACGTTAAAATATATGTGTCAAATGTGTATATGTTTCATTGCATTGATATTTTTTTTTACACATTATTGAAACTAGATTGGTTAGTTAACACTAAGTTTATTTGCTGCTACTCGGTAAAGTCTAGAAATGATAAACATTATATATTACCAAGCAGTTTATATTTGTTAAATTTTATGTATGGCATACATCTTGATGAAATTGGGACTGTAAGATAATTGATGGTATTATATTAGAGATATAAGTGTTTGGTTGGATCTTTTGGAATAATTTTTAAGGCCACTGATTCACCCCCCCCTTAGTTATTCTGACAATTTTATGTCTAATTAATAATGTTAGGTCAGGTAATAGGTCCTAAGGGTCCTATTACATATTATTAGGTCTTAAGGGTGGACTATTACATCTTATTATGTCTTATTAGCTCCTAATTAGTCCTAAATTATGTCTTAACAGGTCATATTAGTCCTAATTGGTCTTAAGGGTCCTATTAGGTCTTATTAGTATGTATTAGGTCTTATTAGGTCTTATGAGAGAGAGAGAGAGACAGAGTTTATTGTTTATTTTATCGACCTAGGGTTTATAATTTTGTTTTTAGTTGTGTCTAGGTTTACATTTTTTTCTACCTAGGGTTTCTTGTTTCAATTGTGTTTAGGTTTAGGTTTAGGTTTTCTACCTAGGGTTTTAAGTTTTGAAAGTTTTATTGTTTTCTATAATAATTTACAAAATAAAATAAAACTAAACATAACAATTTACTTTAATCTTATTAAAAAACCAAACTTTAAACATTAAACATAATATGTGTTGGTCATTAAACATTAAACTAGTTCTACGAGAGAGAGAGAGAGAGAGAGAGAGAGAGAGAGAGAGAGAGAGTTTATTTTTTATTTTCTGGACCTAGGGTTTACAATTTTGTTTTTAGCTGTGTCTAGGTTTACATATGTGTATTCTACCTAGGGTTTTTTTGTTTTAGTTGCGTTTAGATTTAGGTTTTAGTTGCGCTTAATTTTTTTTTTTAGTTTTCTACCTAGGATTTCTCATTTTAGTTGTGTTTAGGTTAAGGTTTAGGTTTAGGTTTTAGTTTTCTACCTAGGGATTTTAAGTTTTAAAATTTTTATTGTTTTCTACAATAATTTACAAATTAAAATAAAACTAAACATAACAATTTATTTTAATCCTATTAAAAAAACTTTAAACATTAAACATAATACATATTGAACATTAAACATTAAACTAATTAAAAACAACAATAAATTATAATTTTAATGGAAAACATAATAAAAAACAATGATATTCACTTGGACTTGGAAAAACAACAGCAAGGGGGTCAGCTGTAGTTCTCAAAATGGGCACCCGTCTGTAGTAAAACGTGATTCAATTTTGCAAGTTGTGAAAATGATTTGCAAAATGGTTTAAAAGAAAAATTAAATACTTTTACATAACGGGTGCCTATTTTTTACAAATCGGGTGCTCGTTTTGTAAATAATGGGTGCCCATTTTGGCCCGAGCACCTGAACTGAAATGGGTGCCCAATTTGTAAATGGGTGCCCATTTTATATTTACAGCTGAGGCACCCGTTTCTAATAAAATGGGTGTCCATTTTTAGTTGCCAATTTTTTTTGGATGCGTTCTTCCACGGAATTGGCACCCATCTTGGTGCATGCACCCATTTAGTAGTTCTTCATAGTCTATATCAATATCCATCTTGACAAGTTGTGCTATATTTTTGAGACATGGATGTTGACCAAAGTTTTGGAATGCCTACAATTGAAATAAGTATATTTGATATATCAATTAATATAATTCAATTTTATAGAAAATTATGTCATTTAGTATCAAGATATTTAAGACAAAATGTTTATGAAGTCAGATGTATATTTCTTTGACGTGGATCTTCTCTAAGATTCCATGCATGAATAGTGTGATGAAAATATTGCTCAGCGATTCTCTGTTCCTCCTCATTTATCCAATTAATATTGTCTATATTAGGTGCACCATTGATCCATAAAAATCCATGAACATGTGGGGAAACCCTCTATTGCCACTCATACCTACACTAAAAATCCTTTACATCCATTCCATTTTCTAGGATTTGTTTTCTGAATATTGTATGTCATAAATGCAAGTAATGTGCAACTATACGGGAATATTTGATAACATTTTGTTTCACTAATTTTGACCTTCTCATGGATTGTTTGGGCATGTTCCCGATATGAGAGCATGCAGATCATCCAATGCATATCTGTTACACTTAAGGTGAAAAATATTATTGGAATACCAATTTGATGAAGCATGTTTGTCAATTATGCACGACATTTAGTCCAATATGACCTTATCCCTTTTAATGTTGTTCCAAACCTTATGCAGGAGCATCTTGGGTCCTTGGCAATCCCGCTCAACCAAAAATATGTTTACTGCATTTCTTAGTTTGTTCTCTGTCACTCGGCTTCCGTTGATTGGCATCCTTGCCAAGTTGCTCGGTCATGCTTGTTGTTGTTTCTCGGCTCTTCTTTGGTCGAGTGCTTTGTTGCTCAGTCATGCCTTTGCTGAGTTGGTTTATTCTGGGAGTTCAAGTTGTGGCTGACTTCTTCATTTAATTTTCGTGGCTGGATTTATTTTGGATTTATCTTTGGGATTCATGGGGACCTAAATCTGGGTTTCTCCTTTGGTTTTGAGTGTCAAACTCTTTGTTGGTCTCTTGTATATATTATTTTGTATGCTCTTAGTTTGGTAGCAATTCTTAGAGAAAGAAGGTAAATGTTAAGATATTGAAGATCTAAGATCTTTGTTGTAAGAAGATCGAATTGTAATATATTTCTTTGTATATGGCGCTAATCAGGAAGGCCTTACAACCTTGAATGTATTAAGTTTGATGATTTAATAATGAAGATCTCTGTGTTTCTCTTCTCCTACTATGTGTTGTGTTAATTCCACATTGTATCTGCAAGCTGGATTCCTTTGGGTATGCCCTAGGCCCCGTCTCCAACCTCCTTGCATCAAGTGGTATTAGATTGTGTTGACATCCGTTGTTCCTTCTTGTCAAATATAAAGGTATTTTTTGTAGGGTGGAAGTTTGTGATCTGACCTACGATTGCAAAGAGTTTCAAGATGGTTCATGGGAGAGGAAATGTTGATCAAGGTCTGGCTAATATGCGTAGATAGATGGCTGCAAGATTGGAAGTTGTTGAGATAGCCCAGCACACAGGAAGACATCTTGAAGATGTTAGTGATGATGAATTTGAAGAGGTTCAAGGTGAAGCTGCACCTGCACCTATGATGGACCAGGAAGAAAAAATGTTCCTAAGAACTTTGACAAGTTTAAAATCCACACCTCATTTTAATCCTCTTGAGTATAGCAGAAAATTGGATTATGATGAATTGATTGACTAGATCACTGAGATGGAAAAATATTTTGAATATGAGAATGTTGTAGAGGATAAGAAGGTGAAGATTGCGAGCACAAAATTGAAAGGTCATGCATCCTTATGGTGGGAACATCTGCAATTGGATAGAAAGAAGAAAGGTAAAGACAAGATCAAGCTATGGGATAAGATGGTTAACAAATTGAAAGGAAATTTTCTATAGGTTGTGATTATCAAATTAACCTAATCCGAAGAATGCAAATTTTGAAGCAGAAGGACAAATCAGTCAAAGACTATACCGAGGAATTCTACAGATTAGACATCAGATCTGGACATGTTTAAGATGAAGTGGAAAGAGTTGCAAGATACCTAAATGGCTTGAGAAGTTCCATACAAGATGAAATCAGTTTGGTCAAAATGGAAGGTATTGAAGAGGCATATCAATTTGCCGTAAAAGATGAACAAAAGTTGAATAGAAGATATGAACAAAGACAAAGAGGTAGAGGTGGTGGATTTCCTAGAGGAAGAGGTAGATCTCATGGTGAAAATAATAGATTTGTACCAGACAAGTCAAATACAGACACTAGTCAAGACAAAGGAAAGACTGAATGGAAAGGTGGAAATTCATATCGAGGAAGAGGCAATTATTCCTAAGGTGGATATAGCAGAAGAGGGTTCCAAGTAACTTGTTACAATTGTGGTGAAGAAGGACATAAATCCTTTGAATGCATGCATGCAAGAAAGAAAGGTGGTAGTAGTAGAAAAAATTCTTTGGTTCAAAATGAGACATACAATGAACCTAAAAATAACCTCATGATCAGAAGGTTACTATGGAGTGAGAAAGATAAGCAAGATCCTGTCAGGAAAAGTTTGTTCAAAACCATATGTAGAGCTACTGACAAGGTTTGGAAAGTCATTGTTGATAGTGGAAGCTCAAAGAATCTAGAATATGAGGAAATGGTTGCAAAATTGCATTTGGAGAGGATGAAACATCCAAAACCCTACAAGATCTCATGGATCAAGGATGAGCACACATTAATGGTGAGTGAACAATGTTTTGTGAATCTGAAAATTAGAAAGTACTATGATAAGGTGTTGTGTGATATTATGCCAATGGATTGTTATCATATTTTATTGAGTAGACCTTGGAAATATGATAGACATGCTATACATGATGGAAGGTTGAATAGATATTCTATTTGGGTTGATTGTAAGAAGAAAATTTTGTTACCCTTGGTTGAAGAATTTGTTGATGAGTTATGTACATCTGTTAAAGTTTGTCTAATGGAAGGTAAACAATTTATTAAGGATCTAAAAAGAGATGATATTTGTTATACTTTGATTCCTAACAAACCAAGTAAGAATGAAGAAGATGACATACCTGTAGAAGTTGAGAAGTTACTGACTGAATACAATGAAATCATTTTAGATAATATACCTGATGGTTTGCCACCAATCAGAGATATCAGTCACTATATGGATCTGATTCCTGGAGCTAGTTTACCAAATAAAGCACCACATAGCTTAACTGACAAGTTCATGAGTTGTTGAACAAATGCTTAATCAGAGAAAGTTTGAGTCCATGTGCAGTACCTGTTGTGTTGTCACCTAAAAAGAATGGAGAATGGAGAATGTGCACTGATTCGAGAGAAATAAACAAAATCACAATCAAGTATAGGTTTCCTATACCAAGGATGGATGACATAATGGATTGTTTGAGTGGAGAAAAGTATTTTACCAAGATTTATTTGAAAAGTGGATATCATCATATCAGAATCAGAGAAGGTGATGAATGGAAGACTGCTTTCAAGACAAATGAAGGTTTGTATGAGTGGTTGGATATGCCTTTTGGTTTAACTAATGTATCCAGTACATTTATGAGGCAAATGAATGAAGTTTTGAAGAAATTCTTAAATAAATGTGGGCTTGTATACCTAGATGATATTTTGATATTCAGTAAAACTAGAGAAGAACATTTGATGCATATAAAACAAGTATTATAAAGATTGAAAGAGGAAAAGTTGCTGATAAATCTGAAGAAGTGTTCCTTCATGAAAGAAGAGCTTGTGTATTTGGGTTTTGTAATTTCAGCTGATGGTTTAAAGATGGATCCAGAAAAGGTTGAAGCTATATTGAGTTGGCCTACACCTGAGAATGTTACAGAAGTAAGATCATTTCATGGATTGGCAAGTTTTTACTAAAATTTTATTAGAAATGTCAGTTCTATTTGTAGTGCTATGACTAAGATAATGAGAGGTGACAAAAGAGAGTTCAAATGGACACATGGAGCTGATAAAAGTTTTGAAGCTTTAAAGTTGAAGGTTGCTGAATTAACTGTGCTAGCCTTACCTAATTTCAATAAGGTATTTCAAGTTTAATGTGATGCAAGTGGAAGTGCAATTGGAGCTGTATTGACTCAAGAAGGTAAACCCGATGCTTTCTTTAGTGAAAAGTTTAATGATGCAAATAGAAAATATTTTTTCTATGATCAAGATTTATATGCTATTGTGCAAGCTACGAAGAAATTGAGACATTTCTTGATGCCAAATGAATTTGTGTTGTATATTGATCATAAGGCTTTACAATATTTGGGTAGTCATAATAAGTTGAATCAGAGACATATGAAATGGGTTGAATATTTGCAGAGCTTTACATTTGTGATTAAGAATAAGAGTGGAGTTTCTAATAGAGTTGTTGATGCATTAAGTAGAAGAAGATCTTTTTTGATTGAAATGAGAATTGAAGTTCTTGGCTTTGATGACATGAAGAATTTGTATGAAAATGATCCCAATTTTTCAAAGCAGTGGAGAGTGGGTAGAGCACCTAATACAAATAAATCAAGTAAGTATGAAGACTATTTAATTAAGGAAGATATGTTGTTCAAAGGAATTTAGTTGTGCATACCAAGAGGTTCAATGAGAACAATTTGATTGAGGAGAAACATAGTAGTAGATTGGCTGGACACTTTGGCATTGATAAAACATTGAGTATGTTGAGGAAAGGTACTTTTGGCCTCAGTTGTATAAGGATGTTCAGAAATTTGTGAGAAGTTGTGTAGTCTGTCAAGTTGCAAAGGGAGTAAGTCAAAACACTGGTTTGTATACACCTATTACTATTCCTGAGAAACCTTGGACTAATATAAGCATGGATTTTGTTCTTGGCTTACCAAGGACATCAAGAGGTAATGATTCCATATATTTTTTTATGGATAGATTTTCTAAAATACATTTCATACCATGTAGGAAAACATCAGATGCAGTGCACATAGCAGATCTTTTCTTCAAGGAGATTGTCAGATTGCATGGATTACCAAGGAGTATCATCTTTGATAGAGACAGTATGTTTGTAAGCTATTTTTGGAGAACACTTTGGAAGAAGTTGAATACTGAGTTGAAATTGAGCTCTACATTTAATCCATAGACTGATAGAAAAACAAAGGTTGTGTTGATGGGGTTTTGTGGACCGGGTCTGCTAATAGTCATAAGTTGTCATCGAACTCTGGAGAGATCGGCCAACTCCGCCTGTAAAGGTTGTCCGGGGGAAATAAATCCTTCGGGCCTTCAAGCACCTGGGTGTCGGATCACGACGGTGCGGGGCTCGGTTGGGAGAGGTGACTATTTTTGAGGGGGATAGCTGGTTACTTCAACTCATTTCTCCCAGAGATTCAGAACAGTAGAGGTTTCCCGGAGTATTCCACACTTCGCAAATAAAACAAAAAAAGATCCTGCAGGGTTAGAAGCATTTATCTAACTATAGTCATGTTGAGAAATCCGGAACATCAAAAATACTCTGAAAGACTACACTAAATACCGAAGAAATACGTAACCATCAGTTAGCATTTTATCAATAGCGAGAATAAAGAGGTCGTTAATCTACTTTAACACATTCAGAGAAAAGGACATGCAGAACATCAAAACATGAAATACCATTAACTCAGAAGCAGGGATGATAACAATAGCATTGCCATGAATCCTTCCTTC
>MU227777.1:709644-733352 GCA_018584345.1 Thuja plicata
TCCAGGACCCCAGAGAGGAAAATGAACCAAGGAAACGACACACTCCGGGGAAGAGAACCCCGGAGGAAGGAAGCAAAAAGGAAAAGAAAGACAAGGCAAAGCCGCCACAAAAGCAAAACCCAAAAAAAGGGGGACCCAACATTTTGCACACAAAATGTAGGGATGGGGATGCAGGGCATAACAGGTTGTAAATAGAAGTTTGGGTAACTTGTTGAGATGTTTAGTTGGAGATACACCTAGCAATTGGGATTTGATGTTGGCACAAGCAGAGTTTGCATACAACAGTTTAGTAAATAGAAGTACTAGAAAGATACCTTTTGAGATTGTTCATGGCACACAACCTAGAGGTATATCAGATTTGAGAAACATTATTGGTGAAGAGAAAAAAAGTGCTGAAGCAAAGAAATTTGCAGAATTTATGAAGACATTGCATGAGGATGTAAAGAAAAAGCTAGAGAAAAGTAATCAGAAATAAAAAGATGATGCAGACAGATCAAGAAGACATAAGACATTTGAATTTGATGATGTTGTGATGGTTCATTTGAAGAAAGGAAGATTTCCTATTGGAACATATGGGAAACTGAAGATGAAGAAATTTGGTCCTTGTAAAATACTGAGAAGATTTGACAGTGGAAATGCTTATGAAGTTGAATTACCTGATAACATGGATATATCACCTATATTCAATATTTTAGACTTGTATGAATATCATGAACTTGATGAAGAAGTAATGGTACCAAGTGATTATCCTAAGAAGCAGATTGAGGAAGTTGAGAAGATCTTGAAACAGAGAGTTGGAAGAAGTACAAGAGGAAAAGAATAAATGGAATATATGGTAAAGTGGAAAAATAGGTTGATTGAGGACTCATCTTGGATTTATCAATCTAAGTTGGATTCATTTCAGGTTGGACCTGATACATGATTTGGGGAATCATTTATTTTCAACCCCGGGCGTCTGAAGCAGGAGCATCTTGGGTCCTTGGCAATCCTTCTCAACCAAAAATATGTTTGTGCATTTCTTAGTTTGTTCTCTATCACTCAGTTTATATTGCTTGGCATCCTTGCTGAGTTGCTCAGTCATGCTTGTTGCTGTTGCTTGGCTCTTCTTTGGCTGACTTATCTGTTTCTCGGTCATGCCTTTGGCGAGTTGGTTTATTCTGGGAGTTTGAGTTGTGGCTGACTTCTTCATTTAATTTTCGCGGTTGGATTTATTTGGGATCTATCTTTTGGATTCATGGGGACCTAAATATGGGTCTCTCCTTTGGTTTTGAGCACCAACATCTTTGTTGGTCTCTTGTATATATTCTTTTGTATGTTCTTAGTTTGGTAGCAAGTCTTAGAGAAAGAAGGGAAATGTCAAGATATTGAAGATTTGAGATCTCTGTTGTATGAAGATTTGAGATCTCTGTTGTAAGAAGATTGAATTGTAATACATTTCTTTGTATATGGCCATAACCAGGAAGGCCTTATAGCTTGGCATGTATTAAGTTTGATGATTTAATAATAAAGATCTCTGCATTTCTCTTCTCCTACTATGTGTTGTGTTAATTCCACATTGTATCTGTGTGTTGGATGGTTTTGGGTGTGCCCTAGGCCCCATCTCCAACCTCCTTGCATCAAAACTGTATCAATTTATTAGTTAGATAAGACTCTGGCATCACTTCTGTATGCTCACGTAATTCATTAATAGTGATGGGCATGACTTGGATAATTCTTTTCGCAAACATAGCAGATGAATTATGTGCACAGTGTTGCATTATCGTGTTCATCATAAAATATCTAAACCGTGGATGTTTACAAAACCTATGATCCCTATACTACAATAGATGCTTCAAAAATTCATTTAGATGCACACATCTCATTCGTGTTTCTAACCAATCACATTTACCATCAGGAAATAGTGTTGGAAATGTCATGTCTTGTAATGCTGACATTACATACTCATTGATAGGAGAAGCACCAATTTCGGGCCAATCAATCAATGTTCTTGGATTTGCATTAGGTTTATTAACCCACATCAAAATTAATTACATTTATCTTTGGGAATTTGGTGGTTTTGAATCCATTGATGTAGTGTTATCTATTGTGTTACCTTCACCAGTCTCCAAAATAGGACCAACATATGTGATTCCATTTGCACTGTGTTTAATCTATTGAAAACAATTTCATCAGCATTTCTTGGTAGGTCATTGAGAGAATTTTCATCAATTATAACATCTGAATAAAAAAATTAATGCTTTATTTTTCATTTTAATTGTTTGTAGACACAATCTCTATTTACTGCAAAATTTAATTTGTGCCATGATGATTCCTTCTTCTAACAATAATAAAGGTAAATTTTGTATTGTGTGTGGAATATTTTTGGAAACTTGTTGTACATTTTGAGGAAAACTTAAGGCATTCCCTTTGTAATTATATTGACCACCTATTGTGTGTGTCACTTGAAGTATCAAGCTTCCATGTGCAATCAACATTTCCTCTACCCATGTCAATTTTGAAAGCTCCTCTAGTTCTGGTCCATGATCCATATTATTTGAAGATGAAAACCCATGAATTCCTCTTTCTTTTCAGCATCTATTGCATATAGGACCTTTAGATCTTAGAGTTACTTTGATTAAAATATAATATTCTTGACATACATAGCACATATTTGGGGTTCTAAAACTATCAGTTAACCTCTAAATTGCCTTAGAAATCTTTTGAAATCAGATTGAAGTAGACCATTAGGGTTTGTCATGTTCTCCACACCACCTTCAACATCTGAATTCATCTACAATAGATTCCAATGATGTGGAATTTCTCAAATATGATCTATTGACAGTGAATTTTCATTCTCACCATTCAAATCGATGTTTCCATTTAAGTGAGGATTGGTTGTCTCACTTGGTTGGGGATCAACCTATTGTCTTACTTGTTCTTAAAAATTAGAGGTTTGATCATTCGCCCTTCGATGAAATTTTTTCTACACAATTTTTTGTTCTCTATTGTCAGCTTCCATATGTTCTACAGTTAGATTTTCTCTTCTTTTTGCATATCGTTCCCTATTAGCTTCATTGCATCTTTTTCTTTGTTCTTCTATTTGTGCATTTTTCAGTTGTTCTCTTCGCTCTCTATGATATTTTCTAAGATACTCTCTTTGATAGTGTCTTATATATAGTCTTTTTTTCTCCTCTGATTCAAACTTTCATTTTGGGCTCACCATAGCTGATATTGAAAATAATTTAAAGTCAACATACTAAATAGATTATCTTCCTTTAATAGATAACAAATTTGATAAAAAAATAGGTTTAAATATATTGTTTTATATAAATAATGTAATTAAGTACTTAATCTAATAATTCTAATTGTGTATATTTATTTATCTAATAAATATTTACTTATCCAATAGACATGTACTTATAAATTGATTTTATAATATTCATACACAAAAGTGACCAACAATATAAATATATATATTTCCATAGATAAGGTTGAATAAGTTTTCAACTATTTATTTATTTGAGCTATTTGCAACATGTAGACAAAGAAAAAAGTTACATTTTTAGTTGTTCAAGTGACGTATGAAATTGTCACGTATAATATTTGAGTTTCCTAAATCGTATTGCTTGTCGTAAAAAAAATATGTTAGAAATACTTCAAAGCTTCCTATTTTGCAAGCTACTTTTCCTATGAAGATTTCTATTTGTCTGGATATGTTGACATTAGTATTGTAAACAAAATATATCTGCCATTCTATGTTCTCAACATCATTTACCATCTGTGTGAAATGACCACACATTTTTTTCATTACACTTTCTATGGGTGTCTCTATGTAATCATTTGAAGCTACAAAAATGGTAGGGCTCAGTGGTGGCGGGCCATTTACAGTATCATCTGTATCTGATATTTGTATGATGAAGTTTGGTTCATTGCAACCCAAGTCCATTTTATATCTAAGAAATTAATGTAATTTAAAATTCTATCATGTATATTGACAATTTTATAATTCTGGTTCAATTCATTAATCGGACACAAATACAATAAAGTATGGAAGCAAAACCATATTAATCGAATAGTTGAAATTATTATTGAAAATAATAGATCCATTCAAAGTGCCTGGATTATGAATTGTATATAAGTGAAATGTGTCATATCAGAAATATATAAAATACCAAGAAATTGGAAGAAAATAATAGACTATGAGTCATAGAAATCATATTGAATTATATACTTATACATGTAGAAATAAAACTGTTAATTCATAAAAATTAATAATCTTTGAAAAACAAATTGTAATGGGTAGTTTTAAAAATGATATTACATTTGAAGATTCTTAAATTTAATATAGAAACAAGTCATCAATACTGTATTTTCCAAAAGCATAATTTTAATATCAATGTGGGAAAGTTGTTATCGGAATGGAGTTGGAGTATACAGGGAAGGATGAAGTAAAAGCTCTACTTTCTGAGGCAGCCTATTTACTTGGTGAAAATGTAGGCTATTGAGATTTAGCTGATCTTTCATGCGTGTGACCTTATTTATGGTGCCTCTTCACCTTTTTTGCTTATGATGAAGTTCTATGCCGTAATGGGCTACTTAAACTTTCCATTTTTGCAACTATTTTCAGCATTTTCCTCTGGTATCCTCTGTTGCTAGTGTTTGTAGGATCTCTTCTCAATAATCATTGATAGATGGATTAATCTGAGGATTTATCTACTAATTAAAGACTAGGAGTGCCCATTGTCGAGCCCCTACTTGGGTAGGCATATGAAGGTAGCCTTCAAATCACTCTTGGGTGACGTCTTGGAGGTGATCAGGAACATAATCAATGATGGCATTCTACT
Organism: Thuja plicata; assembly: GCA_018584345.1. Taxonomy (NCBI): domain Eukaryota; kingdom Viridiplantae; phylum Streptophyta; class Pinopsida; order Cupressales; family Cupressaceae; genus Thuja; species Thuja plicata. Next base: position 714,468 of record MU227777.1, read on the forward strand.
TCCTAATTCCCCCAGGCACATTTCCCACTCCCAGGTGGTGTCATTTTTCCTCTTAAACTGGTACGACATGATTCCAGTTTACACAGTGTTTATGAAAATGGTTATAAATCTACTGAAAGTAGAATTTGTTTTGGATGACGAGCTCCACATGGCACTCAGAGGGTATTCTCTAAAGGGATCTAAAGCATGGATTGGGGGCCTTTTCCCCCCTTCCCACCTAGACAATAAGAAGGAGTTTGTGCACTTGTATGACATTCTGAAGCTCGTATTGGAGGGTCGAGATCTTCAACACTTCAGGCGGGAAGTAGCAAAGTTCATGGACGTTCTCCCAAACGGGGTTTTGGAAAATTCTTTCCTCCTATTTGATAACCTGCCAGTAATGCTTGCATATGTGGAGAATTCTAGTGTTGTGGCTTCTTACCCTTCTTTCCCCTCACGGTCATCCTCGGCTACTTCGTCCATGACTTCTCGAGTTTGACGTGTTTCAACCAAAGGCAAGGGCAAGCTGGGAGACCCGTTGACTCTCAGCTGACAAGTTTTTGTTATGTGCTTCTTGTGGGGTTTATCCTTGATTTTGCTGAGAAAAGTAGGTGTTCGGTGATAGTGTTTTGTAAAAATAATGTGTTTGATGGTAGTGTTTTGTCATGATCTTCATGTTTGTTGGGGGGATTTTTTGCTGTGCATATCGGTTTCAGGGTTTAGATTGGCATGTATTTTAGTTTAGTTTAGGTGCTGGCACATTTTGTTCTTGGTTTCCATGGTAGCTAAAGTGGTCATTTTTTTAAAAGACTGTATTTCATGTTCATGGGCTGGGATGGGGGGTTTTCTTCCCTACTTCTTATCCCCTTGAGCTCCACTAAAGCAGTGTAAAAAGTTATAAAAATTAAAATATAATGGCTCTACCATTTTTTCCAAAAAGAAAAATCAATGTGATTTAAAAATGATATTACATTTGAAGATTCTGAAATTTACTATAGAAACAACTCGTCAATGTTATATTTTCCAAAAACATAATTTTAATATCAATGTGGGAAAGTTGTTGCTTCCTAACTATTTTATAGGATTTAATATAGAAAAAACTAATGTATTCGTAAAAAATAAAGATTTAATTCACAATCCTTATCTATTACTATTATTGAAGTAATTTAAAAAGAAAAGTAGAGGAAGACTTATAAATTAACTATCAATTTGACAAAAATGAAAATGGATTTTACAATTTCTGGGCAAAGATACTTTAACAAAAGTATGGTCAGAAATATAAATTTATTAATTGATTATAGAGTGCATCCCAAGAGATTGATTAAATCTTGTTAATTTTGACAAGTACTATTTATGAGATGTTATACGTTTACAATATTTATAAATTTGTACAAAAATGATTAAATAAATTATAGGATTTTGTTGACTTAATAACAAAACTGTTAACATTTTTGCAATAGAAATATTTTTAATAGTAAACTATAAATTACAAACAAAAATAATATATGCTCACAAAGAAGAATTTTTTTAAAATGGGATTCCTTTTACATAAAAATAGTGATTCTTTATTGAAAGTAGAATTATTATGGAGCAACTACTTCTTGATTCACATATAAGAAATACAGAGTAGAAACTATGATAGCTGAAGATATATGGTTGATTGTATTAAAGTCCAATATGAAAATAATAAACTATAATCAGCATTTGAAAGTACATGTTGAAGTGTATGCAAAAGACATGAGCTATGCATAGTAAACTATAAACTTCACATAGAAATATTAATATATAACTTTGGTTCTATTTGTAAAGTGCAAGCAATTATGAGTAAATATTGTTGAATCAAATCAAAATGTTTAACATATCTGATTTTCATGAAGTAAAAAATGTAATATATAAAAATTGAGCAAGAGGAATTATCCAAGATTATATAACAAAAATAATGAACATACCTTTGGATAGAAGTTGTCCGCTCTTATGTATCTGCATTGAAGACAATATAATACTCACACAATTCAGTTTCAACTAAATATTGTCATATATTGAAGAAAAAAGAATGAAACAAAATATAAAGGAATCTATGTTTCAACTAAAATATTATGATATATTCAAGAAAAAAGAAGGGAACATAATATAAATAATCCTACATAACATAGTCTTTTGTTTACAAAACCAAAAACAAGATGAAGAACCAAAAAATGGACAAACATATTCACGAATTATCATAAAATTACTTTCACATATAAAAAAATGCATAACTTGGAGTACCTGGACTACATATGCTCAATTTTCTTGCTTTAGAGAACGTTGCCGCATGTGAAGAACATCTAACTTTGTGCCAATTATATATCCATTTTTTGACCACTTTATTTGTAATGATTTCAATATGACTAACACACGTTGCAGGATTGTGGAGGAAAACTCAAACCATGTTGTAGAACAGTTTACATTTTTCATGTGACAATTGTTACCTCATTTATTGACCTCATTTTTACCATTTGTAATACTTATAGTTTTCTTTAATTAAATGACTGAAAATCATGTAGTGTTCATTATATCATTTCTAAAACTTATACTCAGCTTTAATTAACTTCCCGAAAGTCATGCAATGTTCATTAATGAATTATGCATTGTTGTTTATTTTGAATAAGAGATGACTGTGATTTATTTGATGTTTCTGAGATGAATGCTCTAATATTATTTGACATGGAAAGCTGTGTATAGGTTGACTTCCATTGTAGGTATGCCTCTCAGCGTAACAAGTGCATATCATGAGGCCAATGGTGCTAAAAATAATATAATTAATGTCATCACATGAATAAGTTATCAATTTTAAAATCTTATTAAAAAAATATTTTTATATATAATTAAAAAACTATTTTATAATAAGAGGGGTAATTATATAATGATCTAGTGTTATAAAAATAGACTATTTTTTTCTTCTTTATCCAATCAAAATGGAAAATTTTCTTTCATAGTAGACTTGTTTTTATTTTGTTTTTATGATTGCTGAAGACTTTTTAAGTTTGATATCTCTCCATGTCCCCTACACAATTTTTTTTTATAAAATATAGGTATACTAGTTTTAAAATCAACATAAATCTTTCAAATATAGTAAAAAGACTTAAATAAGTGTGCTACATTTTAATCTACCACAACATCTATATAGACACCATCATGTTTTTTGATTTCATTGATGTTATGGATAGTTTTTGATCAAGTAAAATAGGTTTTACAGGGTTCCTGAAACCCAAAACAGAGTTAAAAATAAAGTGTTACACCCAGTTATGGATAGTTACAACAAGTTATGATGTAAGTTCTTATATTTCAGCATGACACATTTCATAGTCATTGTGTTTATGCGTTGTATACACCTGATTTAGCCAAAGAGATTGCACCACTATTGTTGTACAACAACAATGTGAAGGAGCTGAGTTTGTATTCTTGAGTTTCAGTCATGTTGGTTCTTTATCTGGCAACTAGGTAGTTGCCTTCTTCTATGTAACGTTTTCTTTTTGTTGATTCAAATTTTTTTTTTAAATGCACATTTTACCATATTTATTAATTAATTAAAAATAATTTGATAAGAAGGAGATGTTTTCCACAACAAATCAAATTGTGATGTCAACAGTGTAGTTTTTGAGTCAAATTCATTGACCCATGTTCTATCAATAGTAGTACATAAGAACTCCTCTGGAACTCACCCATTCCAATACTACTCCAACTCAAGCGTGCTTAACCATAGAGTTTCCTCTGAGATTAAGCTCGCATAGCTTACTAGATACCCCATTAGGATTTGATGTGGACATAAGTCTTTTTGCTGCTACTGAACCAGCTTGGATATGTTCTAAGCTCTTTCTCCTAGATCTCTTAGGGTGTTCACATCCCTAAACTGAGGTAAGTCACTCTCAATTTTACCTCTTCTTCAAGACTCAGTCCCCATAGATATACTTTTCATCTTTTTCTTGTTGAACCTACACAAATAGATTCATTCTACTTTCTTAATCAATGTTTTCTGAACATTGCTTTCATTCTCTTCCCTAGCTAGACTATTACCAAGCTTGCCTAGGGTAAGATCTCTAGAATCTTTGTGGTTTCTTCTCCTATAGAAAATAAAAGAAAACTATGTAAAAGGGGTCCTCTTGAGTTCCACCCCAACACATGATTCTCACCATGGATTCAAGAATCTCGAGGGGCCATTACTATTTACAACCCAGAACGGATGAAGAGATAATAGCTTGCAAAATAGAAAATAAGGTAACTAATCTACTTGCATGCAAAAGGAACCACAAAGAAACTTGATATCCACTAAACACATAGTCCGCAACTTCTCATTAATAGAAAAAACAAAACAGTACAATAATCTGCAAAACTCTAACTTTCCTATAGCTTCTCTTCTTCTTCAATCTCTACTCTCTAGATCTCTAAAATTAATGCTTTCGGATGTTATTAGTAACCATCCTCTCATAGGAAACAACCCTAACGGTCCACTCATTCGCAACAATCTCTTCAGGAACCGTTACACTAAACATACTCTCCATAAAAGACAAGATCCACTTTTCACGGGCTGCTACAACTGAATATTGCCAAGCAATAGTAATGCAAGCTGAGCTCTAGTGTTGGTCGAGCTACTAGGCACCAATGTAGGCAGAGATGCTAGGCACAAATGTAGGCTGAGTTGCTAGGCAATGTAGGCCGAGCTGCTAGGCAATGTAGGCTGAGCTTCTAGGTAATGTAGGTCGAGCTACTAGGTAATGTAGGCTGAGATACTAGGAACTAGTGTAGGCCGAGTGCCAGTCATACCAAGAAGCTTACCCAAGGTTCTCGATGCCTTGGTTGGATTTCCAGAGTCTTACCAACTACCTCACACATACACACAACTAAAGGAAACCAACTAAGAAACCTATCTAGACATTGATTGACCTAGTCATATCCATCATAGGGAAATAAACCAAATGACCTTCTAAGGTCCACACACACTCTCCTGACTCGGCTAGAGTCAGTACATGCCAAAAATAAGGAGTTAGGGGTTTGAGTTAGGTGTGCTCCTGCACCATACTCCCCCAGGAAAAAGAAAATTTAATCCATCCTTGGATTGAGCATGTTTGGATCAATGCCCAACCTCTTGAAGTCTGTTTCTCTAATCCAAGTAGGATTAACATCTTCTTTGCCATGCCATTTGACAAGGTGCTCCATATAGTCTTTGTTCCTATTCTTCTTGTAGACCCTTGAGTCTAGTATCTTTTCAGTTCTCATAGATGGAGTAGGGGTTAATTTTTGACCTTTTACCTCTTGTATTACCTCTTGAAGGTTCTGATTAGCAGATCTTGAATTGGTCCTTTGTATGCTATCAAATCTGCAATGTTAAAAACCGGTGACAACCCAATGTCTTCAGGAAGCTCCACCTTGTATGCATTGTTTCCATACTCTGCAAGTATCTTACATGGACCTAGCCTCTTCATTTGTAGCTTTTGAGGAACACCTTTTTGCAGCCTATGTTTGTTCAAGTGTACCATCACAAACTCTCCAATCTAAAAATGAACATCCCTTTTGTTGCATCCACCTTTTGCTTTACCTTTTCTGCATTCTCAATCAAGTTCTTTCTCACACTTTCATGGAATTCTCTTATTGAATGAGAAAATTTCTTAGCATATCCACTACCATGCATTCCTTCCTTCAATTCTCTAAGCTCAAAAATTCCTCTTGGGTGAAAGCCATAAACTATTTCAAAAGGACTCTTACAAGTTGATATGTTCACTGTATTATTGTATGCATATTCAGCTTTCCCAATGAGTTGGTTCGATGCTTGACCATACTCCTTTGTGAGGCATCTCAAAAAGTTACCAAGAGTTCTATTGACCACCTCTGTTTGGCCATCTATCTATGGATGATAGGCAGATCCAAAAGACAAGTTACTACCCCTCTTTTGCCACAAGGTTTTCCAAAAATGGCTCATGAATTAGTTATCCCTGTTTGAAACAATACTAAGTGGGAGTCCATGTATCCTCACCACTCCACTAAAAAATAATTGAGCAATTTTACAAGCATCATGAATACTTTTGCAAGGTACAAAATGAGCCATCTTGCTCAATCTGTCTACAATAACATAAATACTATCATATCCCTACCTTGTTCTTGGCAAACCAACTACAAAATCCATGCTTATGCGTTCCCATGGTCTAGTTGGGATTGGAAGTGGCTTGTAAAGACCTGGATTGGAAGATGTGCCCTTTGCTTTTTGACACACTACACAACTCTCAACATACTGTTTAACAACTCTATTCATTCTAGGCCAAAAATAGAACCTAGTGCCTAGCTCTTGAGTCTTACCGACTCCAAAATGACCAATAAGTGCTCCATCATGTTTTTCTTGAATCAAATTCTCTCTCATAGACCCTTTAGGAACACAAAGCTAGCCTCCTTTAAACAATAAATCATTCTGTAAAGTATATTCAGAAAACTCACCATGAAAGTTGTTTTTAAACTCTTTGCATACCTTGTAGATTTGGGCAAAATCTTCATCTTCAGCATATAGATCTTTGAAGCTATCAATACCTATGCTTTGTAGCTGAACTTCTTGGACTGTGAGCAGCCTTCTTCTCAATACATTAGCAACCTTATTTTGCACTCCCTTTTTATGCTTTATTTCGAAAGTGTAGGCTTGTAGATACTCCACCCACTTCATGTGTTTGCTGCTGAGTTTGTCTTGAGAGTTAAGGAAGTTGAGAGCTTGGTTATTAGTATATACTATGAACTCCTTTGGGAGAAAGTAGTGCCTCCACTTCTTGAGTGCTTGGACTAGAGCATACAACTCTAAGTCATAAGAAGAATACTTCTTCTTTGCATCATTTAGCTTCTCACCATGGAAAGCTGCTGATATTTCTTCTTGGCTTATGACAGCCCCAATGGCCACATTACTTGCATCACATTCTACTGTAAAAATATTATCAAAGCTTGGAAGAACTAGAGTAGGCAACTCTGCTATCTTCTCCTTGAGTGTTTCAAACCCTCTTCTAACTTGTGGTGTCCATTGAAAATTTGTCTTCATCCCACCTTTAATGGTGTCTAACATAGGTGCACAAATCCCACTGAAATGTCTAATGAATTTTATGTAATACTGAGTTAAACCATGGAAACTTCTCACCTCAGTTTTAGCCTTGGGAGTAGGCCTTGACTTATAATGACATCCACCTTTTCTTGGTCCATTTTGAGGTTACCCTGTGAAAAAACAAAGCCAAGATATAAAATTTCCTAATTCATGAAGTCACACTTCTCCAAATTGATCATTAGCTTTTCATCATGCAATTTCTTGAAAACAATTTTCAAATGCCTAATATGCTCCTCCTTAGTTCTGCTGAAAACTAAAATGTCATCTAGGTAGACAACAACAAACTTAGCAATACATTCTACCAATACCTCATTCATAAGCCTCATAAAAGTTGAGGGAGCATTAGACAAACCAAATGGCATTACAAGCCATTCATACAAACCTTTTTTAGTTTTGAAAGTTGTCTTCCATTCATCTCCTTCATTAATTCTGACTTGGTGGTAGCCGCTCTTAAGGTCAATCTTTCTGAAGTACTTTGCCTCCCCTAAACAATCCATTAGGTCTTCAATTCTGGGTATTGGGAACCTATACCTAATGGTGATTCTAAATTAATGGCTCTAGAATTAGTACAAATTCTCTGAGCTCCTCCTTTCTTAGGTGCTAAAATAGTAGGAACTATACATGGGCTTATGCTTTTTTCTAATTAGGCCTTGGTCTAATAACTCTCTGATTTGCTTGGCTATCTCCTCATTTTGCTGAGGGGTCATATTATAGGCAGCTTTGTTGGGTAAGGTAGCTCCTGGTATGAAGTCAATATTGTCGCTAACAAGTCTCCTAGGAGGTAGGGGAGTGGGCTGGCCATCATTCACAATATCTCTATACTCTTCAAGTATTTCTTTTACCTCATTTGGTATTTCTGATTTCTTGACAGCAAATTCATCTTTTGGCTTCAATACTAAAGAAAATCCAACTCCTTCTCCTTCTCCTAGAGTCTTCAAGAAGTCCTTCTCACCAGCGATGAGCACACTTGGACTTGATGTCTTCGTATCTCCTTCTTCTATCAGGGACTGAATTTTGAAAGTCACCCCATCTTTCTTGAATGAGTATGCATTCTTGGTTTCATCATGCATAGCTTGCCTATCAAATTGCCATGGCCTTCCAAGTAGAAGATGACATGCATCCACAGGAAGAATGTCACATAGAACTCTGTCTTTATACTTGCCAATGGTGAAATCTACCCATGCTTGTTCTCCTACAAACACATGATGTCCTTTGTTGAGCCATGTAACCTTGTATGGGTTTTCATGTGGAATACTTTTCAAATTTAATTTGTTGGCTGCCTCTTCACTAATGATATTATCAGTTGAGCTTGAATCAATAATGACTCTACACACCTTCCTTGTGATCTTGCACTTCACTCTAAAGAGTGCTCTCCTTTGGCTTGGTTCTTCTTTGCTTGGTTCTCTGATTAAGGTCCTCTTTATCATGAGGTTCTCACCTTCCTTTGATTCCAATGGTACCTCAGATGGCTTGTTTCTGCAACTTGATTCTTCGTGGACATAGTTTACTCTCTTTCCACCTCCTTGAGAAGTAGAACCTTTTTTAGGACACCTATAGGCAGGATGCCCTAGCTGATTGTAGTGGTAGCACTTCAAGGTGGAAAAGTAGGATGCTCCTCTTCCTTGATTTCTGCTGCTCCTTCCTCTCCAACTAGTGTTAGAGCCTCTACCTTTACTAGAACCTCCTCTATTTGAGTTTCCTTCCTGATTTTCAGTGAGCTTGTTCTCACTTTTCTGCCTTGAATCTGATCCCCTTCCACCATAGCCTCCTTGTCCTCTTCCTTCTCTACCTCTTCCTCTTCCTCTGAAGTTTGATTCTAATTTCTTCTTGTTCTTCTCTTCCACTTTCAATGCTAGTTGGAAACACTTATGGATGGTTGTGGGAGTCCACAAACTGATTTCCTCTTGGATATTCCATTTTAGGCCTCCAAGAAACCTAGCCACCTTGATAGTCTCATCCTCTTGGACTCTTTGCCTCAAGCACAACTTCTGGAATTCTTTAGTATACATAGCCACATCCAAATCTTTTTGTTTCAAACTCTGCCTCTTCTTGTATAACTAGATTTCATAATCTTCAGGTAGGTATTTCTCTTTTACCTTGTTTAACATGGCCTTGAAATTTGAAATTGGATGCTTACCCATCTTTTCCCTCTCTTCTTGGAGTTATTTCCACCATGTTAATGTTGAACCTCTTAACCTTGACTTTACAACTTTTACCTTCTGTGCTTCAGTTATGCCCTCACATTCAAAATGATTCTCAATACCTTCTATCCATTCCACAACTAGTTCAATGCCCATTTTTTCATTAAAGAATGGAATTCCTTCAAGACTTTTGCATCATACAGGGCTCTAAGAGATTTTAGAAATGGCTCCTCACCCATTGGAGGGTCTGGTTCAGGTATCAAGTCTTCTTCATCAACTTTCTGCTCCCCTCTGCTGCTGTTGACTTCATCTCCATCTTTGCTTTTAGTTGCATCTGCAACTTCTTGAAGTTTTACCTTCATCTCATCTAGGGCTTCTTCAAGGAGCCTACTCCTTTCCCTTTGATCATCTATCACTCTCTTCTTCTCATCTCCTTCCTTTTCAAGCTCTGCATTGGTGACCATCTTGTTTTCACCTACTAATACTATTGGCTGGAACATTTACCACAAGCCTAATCAATTCAGGCTCTGATACCAATCTGATGTGGACATAAGTCTTGTTGCTACAACATAACCAACTTGGTTCTATTCTGAGATCTTTCTCCTAGATCTCTTAGGGTGTTCACAACCCTAAACTGAGGTAAGTCACTTTCAATTTTACCTCCTCTTCAAGACTCAGTCCCCATCGAAATGCTTTTCATCTTTTTCTTGCTGAACCTACACAAATAGATTCATTCTACTTGCTTATTCAATGTTTTCTAAACATTGCTTTCATTCTCTTCCCTAGCTGGACTATTACCAAGCTCGCCTAGGGTAAGATCTCTAGACTCTTTGCTGTTTCTTCTCCTACAGAAAACAAAAAGGCAACTATGTAAAAGGGCTCCTCTCGAGTTCCATCCCAACACATGATTCTCACCATGGATACAGGAATTTTGAGGGGTCGTTGCTGTTTACAACCCAGAATGGGTGAAGAACTAACAACTTGCAAAACATAAAATAAGGTAACTAATCTACTTGCATGCAAAAGGAACCACAAAGAAACTTGATATCCACTAAACACACAGTCCACAACTTCTCATTACTGGAAAAAACAAAACAATACAATAATCTGCAAAACTCTAACTTTCCTATAGCTTCTCTTCTTCTTCAATCTCTACTCTCTAGATCTCTAAAATTAATGCTTTTGGATGTTATTAGTAACCATCCTCTCATATGAAAAAACCATAATGGTCCACTCATTCGCAAGAATCTCTTTAGGAACCGTTACACTAACCATACTGTCCATAAAAGACAAGATCTACTTTTCAAGCGCCGTTACGACTGAATATTGCTGAGCAACAGTAATGCAAGCTGAGCTCCACTGTTGGCCGAGCTACTAGGCACCAATGTAGACTAAGCTTCTAGGCACAAATGTAGGCCGAGCTACTAGGTAATGTAGGCTGAGCTACTAGGCAGTGTAGGCTGAGCTGCTAGGCAATGTATGTCGAGCTACTAGGCAATGTAGGCTGAGATGCTAGGCAATGTAGGTCGAGCTACTAGGCACCAGTGTAGGTCGGGTGCCTAGGATACCAATAAGCTTATCCAAGGTTCCTGATGCCTTTGTTGGATTTCTAGAGGCTTACCAACTACCTCACACACACACACAACTAAAGGAAACCAACTAAGCAACCTATCGAGACATGGATTGACCTAGTCATATCCATCTTAGGGAAATAAACCAGATGACCTTCTAAGGTCCACACACACTCTCCTGACTTGGCTAGAGTCAGTACATGCCAAAAATAAGGAGTTAGGGGTTTGAGTTAGGTGTGCTCCTGCACCAGGATTACCTTCAACAAGTGTTGTGCCTTATGAATCATTTATTATGTTCTCCTTTAACTTATCAATTCATGGTAAGTAAGAGATATTTTGTTATGTCATTTTCTAAATAATTAATTAGCCAATAGGATCTTCCTGCGAGATGAAAAATTGTCTCACACTATAAAACTAGCTATTGCTCTCTTTTCCTTGTACAGAAGTGGTTAACAGGAAAGAGTAAAACAATCCTCAGGAAGATTATTTTCCACATTTTTTCCCCACTACTTCATGTTATCATGATCATATATACCTATCTTTATCACATCCCTAAAAAATATCAGAACACACATTTGCAAACACCTGACAATGATAACATTTGTAGTCTCTGTTCAAATAGAGCAATAAAGGGAACCTATGCCCTACATTTTCTTGGTTAGATTTCTTGGTAGTTTTGAATGCAGATGTAAAGGGGCTGGTAGTATTTAAAATGCAATAGTTTTTTAAAGGACGGGGTTGAATGCAGTGCACATAAGGCATTGTCAATTTCTTGATTATATTATCGTGTTTCAAGTAATTTGTATGGGAAAACTCAATGCAACTACATGAAGTATGAAAGAAAATGAAAAATTACACAAATGTAACATTGAGAATATGCAGCTATATGCATTAGGAGGTGCAAAAGAGAAAGGACCTTTAATGTTATTTAGACCAATTTGGTCTGTACGATATAACAATGTTCATGTCATGGTTATATTGAAAACTTAGGAAGTAGGATGTTGGATGCATACTAGGGAGCAATAGGCAACAAGGACCAGGTACGGGTATTTTGAAGCCATATTGAGCTGCAACGTGGCCTTCTATGATATGGATGTTAGAACTTAAAAAATAGTACATAGCATTTCTCTAGATACACTCCTCTTCCAAGAGGCCGTTAGTGAGAAGGTCAATGTGATACCTCTTTTCTTTTCACCTTTTACCCGTATGCTTTCATGTGAGGTTGAGACCATCGGTGAGGTGTTCAATGTTTTTTCTCATTTTACTATCATTAAGAAAGCCTACATTGAACAGACATTTTCTAGGCCAAGAGTGTAATCGAGACTCCCAAATATAATGAATGTGTAACAACCATGTAACAAGACTTGGGCTCATTTTTTCATATTATTTATTTCCCATTCCAATGTGGCCATGTGACTGCAAAGTTGAAGCATAACAAGGCACGTCAATTGTCTGGAAAATGCCATGTTTTAGCTATGGTTTCACCTTCCCTTCTTCCCAACACTTAATGTTTTACTTGAAATGAGAGATCCTTTTACTTGGCATGTTCTGGCCTACAATATGCTTCAACTGAATTAGGACATAGAGATTCATAGATAATTACATGCAAGAACTATATGGTGAGCAACCTGTGATAAAAGACATTTTAACAATTGATGAGGATAAAGGAAGCTCTCCCTTTTTGAGTTTGGTTCATCTATATTTGATTTATGGCAATAGATAAATGTATCTGAAGCATCAGTACAATGAATAGACTTCTCTTATTTCATCAGTCCATATTTAATTTTCTCTTGGCATTACGTAGTGTGATGATGATTGCATTCTAACCTTCGTTGAAGAATTCAAATTGGAAACCTTAGTTTATCACTCATTTGAGGACTATAATGTAGCGCAAAATTAAAATACACATGTTCTCTTCTATAATTATGAACCTTTTAAGTTTAAGCCCATTCGAAAAATAATTTTGTCTTTTAACTTTCTATCACAAATTCAACATTTATCTATTTATTCTTACACTCTTAAAAGATACTAAAATAATTGTATCTTTTTACTAATTCAATAGCTTTGGAAAAGAGAAGACACCAATAGAGATATGACCAAAATGACTACGAATAGTAGGGACAATGAATTATATGTTTATTTACAGAAGGTGAAAACGTAATGTTGCACATTGTTAATCTATAATTAGTTGTAAACCATTGTTAATCTATAATTTGTTGTAAATCATAGTTGTTTATTGATGGACTTGGCAAAAAAATAAGTTTGTTCGTATGCTTTAAATGTTAGTCTAAGATCTAAAATCCCTTAATCATGCACAACACAATAAAAAATAGAAATATACAACGTGCTTCCAGTCTTATAGATTGTATATGTATTTGTATGGGTTTTTTAATTTAAAAACCAAATCTTAATGTTGCAATCAAACCCCACACGAGGAAAAACATTTGGTGTAATCAATGATGCCAACTATACTTCTTAACTGTCTTTAAATGTCACCAGTTTAAAATTTATTTTGATTTTGTTTTGTCCATAATTTAAATTTTTTTTTTGAGGTGGTCAAAGCACGTTATATTTGCCAGGCCTGACTTTGATAACACATTGTCACATGCCTAGGAATATTTTTTCGTTCACTTTGTATTATTTTCATGTGCATGTTTGTCTTATATTAATTAGAGATGGTCATTATCTGTGATTGTGAATTAGTATTTATGAGTAATTCAATGTCCATACTTATTTATTAGTATCTTATGGTAGGAATCTATAGTAATATGTTGTGGTATGTTTTAATATAATTGGTAACTTGAAATAAGTTAATTGTGCTACAAAATATGATTTGAAAATGATGTTTTCAACAATGAATAGTAAAACTGGATGATGTGAACAATCTAGGACATTCTTCTCTAGCAAGTGCATAGATCGGGCAAATATGAATTTTTTTGGTTCCAAATGGCATCAAAAGGTTAGTTGATGGAAATGCTCTAAATTGTTGCTTCTAAATGTTTTATCATAGATGATCATGAGAAACGATCAAGGATTCTCACAAAAATCGTAGTAACCCTTAAAGATTTAGGGTTACTGAAAGATGTCTCCATAAAACTATTTATATCTTCTATATCTAATATCTATACACGCTGCTGAGATTTAGATATTTCTATGGAGTTTCTTGGTAGTAGATAGAAATAATAAAAAATAGAGAATACAAATAAGAGGAAACTTTTGAGAAATATAAAGCACTTTCCCATAATGAATAAAACATAAAAGACTACAATTTGTTATATGACACATTCATAAATACCAATCATTTATGAATAAAAGCATCATTTTCAAATAATATTCTCTCACAAATATTAGACAACATATATTTTAAAAATAAAAATATGTAATAATACTATAAATTTATTAATTTATTCCAAAATATTATGAATTAACATATAAAATCATTATATATAATTATATATAAGCTAATGTAACTTTAAATCATCCAAAATGAATATTTCTACATACAAAACTTCCTTTTACAATAAAACATTATTGAAATTCATTAATACTTTCATATCAAAGACCTATTAGCATACCCCTTCCACCTTCTTTCAGTTCAAATGTAGTACAATAAAAAATACATCTTGACATCTGTAAAGACAATACACCAACAACTTCTTATCGAGCACTGGGAGGACCGGAACCTGCACTGTTCACTGAATACTTGGCACCAGAGAGTTCCTTGACTTCTGGAATGGGGATCGTCTTATTTACAGGTGCAAGATGAACAAGCGGAATCGGAGCTTGTCCTTCTAATATCTGTAACACCAGTTTCATGTCAGGCCTGCACTCTGGTTGAGGATGGGAACAGAAAACTCCCAACTTAAGCACTCTCTCCATCTCTCCACCATTATAGTCTCCCCCAAGCTTTGGATCCACTGCCTCCATCAACCTCTCCTCCACATACAGCTTCCTCACCCATTCCACTAACACTTCTTTCTCAGTTTGGGCAGATACATCCACAGGCCGTCTTCCACAAGCAACCTCCAGCAACACTATACCGAAGCTGAATACATCTGTACCTACGCTGGCTTTTCCTGTGGCAATGATTTCCGGTGCCATGTAACCCAACGTCCCTGCAACACCAGTCGCTGGGGACTTCCGATTGTGTTCATGCAGCCGGGCAAGCCCAAAATCTCCCAACTTTGCATTAAATTGTGAATCAAGCAAAATGTTTTGAGACTTTAGGTCTCTATGCACAACCACCCATTCCCATTCTTGGTGGAGATACAACATGCCAGCAGCCACTCCCTTGAGAATGCTATACCTCGACGACCATCCAAGAACTGTCTCTGGGTTCCCGAATATGAATCGATCCAGGCTCCTGTTTGGCATGTAATCATAAACAAGAAAGAGCTGATTCTTATGCCGACACCATCCTTGAAGGCGAACCAGATTTCTATGTTGCAGACGCCCCAGGCTTGAAATTTCAGCAACAAAATCCTTCATTCCTTGGTGGAAATCTCTGGTCAAATATTTTATGGCAACTTCAAGTCCTGTGCTGGGCAGAGCTCCCCTGTACACCTTCCCAAAACCCCCGCTACCCAACAATCTCTGGTTACTGAATCCATCTGTGGCTCTTCTCAACTCTTGATAGGGAATTCTGTGGGGCCAGAACTCCACCTCCCATTCTTCCACAACATCTTCAACATTTCTCCTTCTCCACCACCACCATGCAACCAGACTCGCCATAACGACCAAAACAAATGAGCCCACGGAAACACTGACTATGATTCCTACGGATGACTTCCTTGAATTATTGGATACGTAGGAAGGAAGATGTGTGAGATCTAGAGGTTGTGCCATGGCATCCGTGCTGAAACTCCAAGCTAGAATGTAATGGTCTTCAACAGCATCACGTCCTGTAGCTGCAGAAAACCCCACATACATTTCCTCCTTGAAGATGTCTCCAAGATCATATTTTGTCGTAGAAATCAGCGGCTTCAGAGGCCTCGCCATCCCGGCTAAGGCAATGGTAACACTGAGATTGTGCTTATGCCCATCGTAATCAATCCATGCTTGAATGTTCTGCCCACTTGCCATTTTCAATTCCTTAAACTGTTCACCAATTTCATAACCTGCAGTCCTAGAAATTGAGGAATTGATGGTGTTGAGATCGACTCCGATGTGGTTGCCGTCGATGTCGTCATTCCAACGGTTGAGATGTGTATCGAATTCGACTGCAAATAAATGGTTATCTTCCCTCCCATTACTGGACGCATTTAACAAACCAAGATAGCCAATTTCAGATGCGCTAACAGAAGATCTGTAAGGGGAAATCAGGAAGGTTAGTCCATGTCCGGGGTTATTAGAAGCGGGCACTATGGAGAAGATGAATGTGGTGCTAAACGATGAAATCGAATTATTAGTCTTGAAATGCAGAGCATCCTCAAACAGAGCACGCCCCACCGCATTCATCGACTGATCCGTTATCCTCAGCACATTCGACTTTATTGAAGCGCCCTGCAGCAAAATTAAACCGCTTTCGTTGAAATCGTTAAAGAGAAAAGAAGTCCGGAGCTGGGCATTCGACACAACACTGAACAAGAATAGGAAAGCAGATACTAAAAACGCCATGGCAGTTGTATTACATATCAGGAAATGGTAATGCCTCTTTTATAATTATTTTAGGTCGATAGGCATTAGACAAGGGTAGGGGAATTACTGCCTATGTTTCAATTAGTTGATTCCCACTCAATTTTAATTACTATTTTTTAAGAAATTAAAAATATATAATTAAAAGTTTAATAATAAATATATCATGTACTTTAACTATTTGTATTTTAAAGAGTATTTGTTACAACTATTTGTTTGTATTCTAGAGAGTATTTGTATTGACTATTAGGACATTTGTGTATAAATGTTTAAATTTTTGAACCACTATTAACACATTAAAACATAATTTGTGTTAATACATATGTTTTTATAGAAAGTACTACAAACATTTGAATTATAAAATTATGCATAACAACTACTGATAGGAGACAAATCCATTTTCATCTTCTTTTGTTTTGACGTGTGGATGGATGTTCGTTTAGAAGACCGCTCCGTGGAAGGCATCGGTTGTTTTCAGTGCACGTGAAATAAGAAAATACGTTTAGTTGACCAAATGTGTGATAATAGTCCCAAGAAAAATCCAACATACATTATCACAAAAGTAGCACATGGTACCCAAATACTTCTCACTAGTGGAAGTTTGTGGACTAATTCTCAAACATAACTCTCAGTGTGGACGACGACAAAACGTGTTTGAGACGTCTTCATATTTAATACGTTTGGGACGAGATAGGGATTACTTGGTTTGGTCTTTAGGTCAACAAAGCATGTTCAAATAACTGCAGGTAATTACGCCGAAGGGAGAAGGACGAGCTGACTGCAATGATCAACTGTTCACAGTTACTATCAACGCTACAAGACGATTGAAACTTCTTCACCCATTGGATGTTTTCCACCTACTTTTTCGTACGTTTCTTGCTGACATCGTGTTGTTGCTGTGCTTTTCTCGCTGGCATCTTGACAAGACTTCCTACCTAATAGACTTCCTGTATTGTTTTTAACTAGCAATTGTATCATGGTGTTCAATGGTATTGAAGATAGTAAATTTTCATAATTTATGAAATGTTATAGATATGCTTTTTGACAAGATTGTCTGTAAATTTTTAGCATTGATATTTCAGATCATATTCTATGATCTATTATGACTATAAGAATTTAAGAATACTTCATGATCTATTAATGAGTATACTCACCATATGTAAAAGGGAGCATAAAAAGTGAATTTTTTTCTAAAACTTTTTATAGTTTAAAAATTCATTATTTTTTACACTGATCATTAACTATTCAAAATATTTCTAACTTTTTTATAATATAAATACTATAAATTTTTAAATACAATAATATATATATCTTTAATTTATTTATTTTCTTTGCAAACACTCGTGTTTAAATAAAATTAAAGAAAAGATAAAGAAAGAGGAAGAAAATGTAAAAGATGTCATTTCGACTTTAATTTTTGTGAACTACCTAAAATAACTATTAAAAATAGCTACTAAAAATAACCATAATGAAATTCATTTAAAATTAATTAAAAAGTTAGGAATCCTAAAATTTATATGTAATGAAATATTATATGAAAGAATAAATATAATTATACTATATAATTAATAGACTATAATTATTTTTTTAATATTATATAAAATGGTTTATCTAAAGTAATAATATTTTATAAAATGTGTCTTGTATAATTAATTCTTATACATATAATTTTAGTTTAAAATATAGTTTAATTAAAATAAAATACATTTAAGCTTAATGTGAGTAAATTATTAGAAAAAAGTAAATTTATTTTACCTAGAGCTAATAAAAAGACACTTACGATTGAAAATTATTTATCTTTGAAATTATGTATTATAAGATTTGTTTCCTTTGAATTAATGACAAAAAAATATTAAAGAGATTTTATAATACAATATATTTTTAAAACATGTTACACTATAAATTTGAAATATACTAGTACTTGTATTCCAATAAAGTGCAATGGTTACCCCTATAGAAAGATATGCTTTAGGTAATATATTAAAAGACTAATAATAAATAAAAATAAAAAGTAACAGTAAAGAAATATTTTAATATTTTATATAGTCTTAAAAAAACGAACAAATCTCTATACTAGTCCTTCAAATGATGGCATGGAAGTGTGAAAGAAAGACAAACCCATTTAATACTTTTAGGGCCCGTTTGGTGCATGGCATTAACTTATCCAGAATAGGCCTATTCCAGAATAAGGGCCTATTCTCGAATTAATTAATTCTAAAAATGAAAGCTGGAATAAGCTATTATCTGTTTGGATCCCATATTGTAAAATTGGAATAAGGATTATTTTTTAATTTTTTTAATTAATTTGAATATGTATTTTTAACTTGTGTACATATATACACATACACATACACACACATATACATGTATATATACACACACGTGTATATACACACGTGTGTATATACACACGTGTATATACACACGTGTATATACACACACGTGTATATACACG
>MU227777.1:733544-745061 GCA_018584345.1 Thuja plicata
ATTAATAAAAAAAATAAATTTTGAATCCATAAAATTTCTTATTCTCGAATAAGAATAATTCCAGCTTTTTTTTAGAATTAACTAATGCAAGCATAAGCCCCAAAATGGGGATTAGTTTTTTAATTCCGGAATTCAAAAAATGCACCAAACAAAGAATTATTTAATTCGTGCATTATTGGCTGCCTATTCCAGGTTAATTCCAGGTGCCAAACAGGCCCTTAAAGTTTCAAATTCAAAATTTCTTACAAACTTGAAAATACCTCTGTACTTGAAAAAATATATTGCATTGCACAATATAAAAGGAAAAAATGAAAGACAAGACCTAACTGCATTTGACGAAAAATCTTCCCATGCAATTATGGATGTGGTTTAGACTTTTACCAAGGTTCATTATGGATGCAATTGTCTTCTCACGAGGCTTGATATATGTGGGCGTTTTTTTAAGTTTGAGAAGAGAATCTTGAGTGCTATACATATGAAACGGGCAAATTATATGTATATTACAGAGCAGAGAAAGGAAGATCAAGATTTTTGTAAAAGATATATTCAGCACTTGGATTATTCTCAAACTAATTTCACTTCAAAAATCTGTTCCTGTGCTGCCCATTGGAAATTTTTTAAGGTGGTTTACCTTTCGTTTCCTCCTGTAAACAAAAGCAGTAAATAAAATTTGTTTTCAGAAGTTTTATTGCACGTAAATTCAATGGTTAGTTTTGCTATAGGAATGAAACAAAAGCTACTTCCAGCTTCATAACTTCCATATCAAATTTACAGACTTAGAAAATTGTAAATTTTGAAAATTGGTTTGTGATTCAATATACTCTTCCTTCTCATTTAAATTTGTATATCCATCCATGTAAACTAAGGCACTAATAGAAGATGTATAAAATTCTGACGCATAATGAACTTTCCAGAGATCATAGTGGAAATTGATTGATTTTTTTCACGATAAGACGAGAATTCTATATTTAATTTTCATCAAGGAAATCTGAGATATCCAGAGAAACAACGATGGTGGTTAAAAGAAGAAAACACTCAATTAGCTAAAAATACACCACCCTTGAGTTGGTGACAATCTTTAATATTCCTAGCCTGAAGATTCCTGCAAGCCCCTTAATGTACATTGATTAGTACTTAGAGGTCTGCAAATCTGTGAAGAATAAGTTGTAGACCAGGATCGCCCACTCGATCCCACTAATCCAATAATTGCATCTTCCTGTGTTCAGAAGAACAACAAAAGCTTCATCAACCAACAGTAAAAGGTTGAGAGAGAGAAATAATATGTAGATCAATAATCAATGGGTGATAAAAGCATTCAATGCAATGAATGATTATGTTAATATTCCATTGAAACTCCTAGGGATATCTATCTACAAATATTTAAAGAAAATAAATTATGTCTCTGAGAGACCACATAAGAACATCTTGGTTACCTTTTCAGGATAAACATCATAAAAAATAGGGCCTGTCCTCGCTAGAAGATTTTCAACCACGTATTTGTTGGCCTTAACAAAAAAATCAAGTTCAGGTAAGATACAGAGGCACCATGTTTTGAGTTGCAAAATATGGATCTTACTGATTATGAAAGCTTAAAATATGGTTAAAATAATGATAAACGATAATAACACAATGATTACCTAGCATGATGTCCTCCAAAAATTAGTAGCTTAGCCAACTGAACATCATTATTGAAAGCTGAGGGAAACCTATACTTTAGCAATTTGTTGTCGAAGGGCCGTTGTTGACGGACAATGTGAAGCTGCCAATAGAAAGACAGGCAAAACAAAGACAGACCACCTACAATCATGCTAAACCAAATAATAAGATCTTAATATCGAACAAAGTCTTCTTCCTGCAAAGCCAACACAATGGGAATTAGGTAGTGAAGCATGGAAAAATTCTGCCCCAATAGTAATTCCTTGTCTGTAAACAAACAATGGCATCACACATCTTCAACACTGTCATACTTTTTAATAATTCAACTTGTATGCCCGTTTGAAAGATAAAAAACATAAATTATGTAAGAATAGGTGTTATAAAATTGTTTAAAAATTGTTGAATTTAATTTTATGTGATTATTATAAATAAAAAATTATATAGAAGTAAATATCATTTGGATCATGACTATTCTACTAGTTCAATTGAAGAGTTCATATGAAATAGGTAGGTAGAAGTGGTTCAAATTAAAATGGAACAAGAGGGTACACTGTTTTTTTATATTAGCGTGTACAAGGACATCGAGATTAATATGCATTGAGAAACAAATGAGCGAGAAAATTGAAAGATACATCAATCGTCCAAGAGACAAGATCAGCGTCAAACTTCATAAGACAAGATCAACATTGCTGAAAGATAAATCAACTGTCCATGAGACAAGATCAGCATTGCAAAAACTCTTATCAAACTTCATAAGACAAGATCAACATTCAAACTTCATAAGACAAGATACTTTAGCTATCCCATAAACTATCTAAGATGTTGAGAAAGCCACAAAACTTGCCATAGCAGAAGATCAATATCATAAAATATATTGTTTTTTTTTTTTGTCTTGTGAACTACCTTCGACTTTACAAAGGTTTAAATCCACAATAATAAATCATAAGATAATTGTAAAATAAACTGTACATATCCTGCACAGTCTTTCAATTGTCATCCAAATGTTGCGTTGTCTGCAGAAATGAATAAGAAAAAATAATCTACCTGGAAAGAGAAAGAGGGCAAATCAAATTCCCCGCGACAACAGAAGCACTGGATGCAAGGGTTATAATCTCACGTCGTCCTATACCTAATTAACAATCCTAAGCTATAAGGACTCACTGTAGGAGGTGGATGGAGTGGATAAATGATAAACATAAACTAAAAAATAGACATGCAAATATAATATGCAAAACATACGGATTTATTAAATTATTTAATTGTGCTACAACACTTCACATTCATTAATCAACATAACGTCTATTACAACTTCTATGAATGGTACGACATTCCTTATGCACTCATGATCTACAATGATCAAATATAGATCTGATGATTATATCCTTCTACAATGCCTCTATTTATAGAAGTATTTGAGATACATCTAGAAATCTCATAGACCATTCTAGATTTATAGTCCAATCCTCCGAAATATTCTATAGCCAACATATTTTTAAATTCCACCTACTTTCACCTACTTGGTAGAAATTACCACATATCTCTAAAATGCTCCAATACTCACAACATGTAATGATACATACCATAAAGGGCCTGTTGTGTACACAATACACCAAGTTCCCTAACACCCCATGAAAGGCAGCGCCAAACTCACAAGCCCAAATAAATACAGAAATAAGAGCACTCGGTGGGCCAATGGAGCAACAAGAAGGCTAATTTACTGTTTCAGTATATCTGTTACCAGATGAAAGAAAGTTGCAGGAAGGCACTATTATGTAACATACCTTCTGAATATGCTCAGTTGTAGTGTTGGTAGTGGCAAAAGTTAGAATCATGGGCTACATCTGGTGCTCCTGCATTTTGGACTTAAAGGCTAACGGTTCACAACTTTTTGCACAGTTTCCATACAATCATATAAGGTAAAATCTACGAAGGAATTAGAGTTTAGGTAATAATAAACGAGATTGAAGGTTGAAGAGGAGAGCTACGAGACCCCTTCCTCCAACCGTCCTCCTCAAAAACGCATTTGCAGACGCACACCAAACAACACAAACAAAAAAAAAATCAATAAGTGCATAACAAGTGCTGGAAAGTATCGTCCAAAAACACAAGCTGAACAGAGCGGCCACAGCATTCGTGGAACACATGATCTGGTATATCGTTGCCGCCCTAGAAGACACGCAAGGGAAAACCAGCGAATTCAATATTCCAACTTTGGCCCAAAACCTAAAACATGAGAAATCAATATTCCAACTGAGAATAACCTGTTAATTTCAAATCAGTGATTTGAATATCCGAATAAAATCAATTCCCATTCTATGGAACTGCTTTCTATACACATGAAATGCATACTGAAGAAAATGCTTCACAACAATTATAACTGCGTTGTGTTTCTCATTAATAAAGTGTGCATGCCAATGTGAAAAACCATGCCACGGGTTTGACTGGAAATGGATCCAGGCTTAAAATCACATACCAGTGGCAACCATATCCCTATTGGTACAGTTCAAATATGTTTCCATAACTTATTCAATGGACTCCATAAGAAAGCACATTCCTAATGATTTATCTTACAAAAAACATTTCCAAATCTAGGATAGGCCAGCAAAAACTTTAAGAGACGGAATCTCCCTAATCTCAGAGTCCACATCTTCCAAATCACTCATTCTCAAGCTTTTAATTCTTGACAAGACATACCATATTATAGAAACTCATTGCATGGAAGAACCGAGACATCAGAATACTTTCATTATTGTCAACTATAAGCTTAGACTACTGTGAAATATATGAGATGAACCGTCCTTGGACAAAAGCCACATATAACAAACGCCTCACGCAAGAGGACCCTCCTTACATCATATATTCCATTCCAAAAATTTTGCATTTAGGGCACTAAAGAAAACTCTAGAGGAAAGTAGTTGGGCACCCAAACCAACCCTATCCATACTTTATGACATAATCTCTCATAAGTTTGCAGAAAAAGAATTAACAATGGACCATTAAGTCCTTTCGTGGTGAGGATTAAGCCATATTTGGGCGTTGTCAGAATGGTCGACATTTATATATCGAGACTTTCCCCCACCACATAAACATGATTAGTAATATTTCGAACTATTCCAAAAGAGTTACTACATTATAAAAATCTTCCTTTTTTCCGGCATGGAAGAGCACATAAGGCCTCGATATTGTGGGTTTATATTATTTGTAGTTATAGACATAAATGCTCTGTTTTTTGTTTTCCTTCTTTTGATTTTTTAATCCGGCTTTACTCATTGTACAACAGAATACATGAGTTGTATGATGCGTTGGTTTTGGCTGTAGATACTTGGATCTCCCATATACTCCTCCATATCTGCAACCGAAGGCCAATTTTATGAGAGCGATAAAGATTGCATCAGGAGGTAGCAGATTCCTCAACCCAACATGCGTTGGATCTGTCACTTCTCCTTCACCTTCTTCTATTTCTGACAGCTGAAACCATTCTTTCATTTAGCCACTGTGAAAAGGAGTTCTGCATCAATAGTTAAAAGTGGGTTTTAAATTAACATGAGTTTCTGGCAGTTTAACTTGTATTTAAGAGATTGTTTCCAAAATCAGTTGTATATGTCTTGGCAAAGCTCGATTCAAGTCCTGGCACCTTACCTGTTGCAAACCCTCTAATGGTGAGCTGAAACAACAACCAATATAGCTGAAACATCTCAAACTTTTCATTATAGGGACCCCTCAATACGAAATAATCCTGCATATCAATAAATGTACATAATTAACCCAAAACATATTTATTCAACCTTCAATACATGTTCATACATGAACAAGAAGTAGATAGATAAAAAACAAAAAATTGAACCACTATTGGTCCTTATGTGATTGACATACAACCTTCCTTGCACAAATTTAGTAAATTAATCATTTATTAAAAAGTCATATTGTTTACAATAACCACTTTATGCAAGTGGACCAAAAGTACAAAATTAGTCAAATTACAAATACAAGAGAGTAGTCGTTGGTCCCTCAGATGACAATTTTAGAAATCAAACTGAACTTTATGGGTTCTCATATGCACTTTCTCCCAAACAGGTTTGTACTCTTTGAGGCATTTAATCTACTTGCAAATAGTACCTGCATTTTCTAGTGTAAGGCTCCCATATGGACACAAAAAAAAACAAAAAAAACATATAAAAAAAACTCTAAGGCTAAATCCACACATGAGAATTAAATTGAATATGCAAGCATAAAATGACCGATTGGTTGCAAACAATAAGAATTTACACAATCAAAATCTACACATACAAGCATTGAATTTGATATGTAGGTATGAAATGACTGTTTGGTTGCAATCAATAAGAGCTCAACTTGTAGTGCAAGAATGAATTGACACGATGTTTCCCACCATAATTCAAATTTGAAATTCAACAACCACTAATGAATGCATTCAACTTACACATTCTAATTTTCAAATTAATTTATAAAGGGATTTTGCAAGTTCATTTTCATTACTACAAATAAGAAGTCTGAATATTCTTTGCAGACCACAGAGGTGAAGCAGGAATTATCTTTTGATTACTGCAAAGTCTTAATATTCTCTGCAGACCTCATAGTTGAAGGAAGATTTTCTGCACAATCCTAATCAAATAGACTTTCTCTAGGTTGGTACTCTATGCTTAACTTTTCTCATTTTATTTCATAGGTGAATATTGTGTAAACTTACTATTTTCTATGTTCTAAATAGTGTAAACTTACTGCTTTCTATGTTCTAAATACATCAACCGCATCCTCATTAATTTATAACCTTATTTGTCATGCACCTGTCACTTAGAGCACCAATACACATTGTAACCTTCTACTAATGACATCATCTACATTTTCTAATCATATCAGAGTCACCCCTCCATCACATGCTTTAATTATATCTTGTGTCATCATCTCTACTTTCTTTTGTACTTGTATACATATACACAATTATGAGTATACCTCAATAATCATGCACACATATACATATACGAAGTAGCAGATACCTTTTTCATTTAAATGTTTACTATGCCTTGCATTTCATTAAAATGTTTTTTATTAGAAAAAGCAGCCAAGACAAGGGGGCTGACCCGAACAGACATAGCTAGCACGAGAAGTGCAAACTACCAGCAGACAACCAGTAGAGCACAGGGGTCAAAACACCCTCACCCAATACCCTTTTTCAGCATAAAAAACCACAAAATAAAACTAACAAGCCCCAACTCCATCATGGAGCTGGTAACCAGCCTGTACTCCCTAATAGATCCCAGCATCA
Source organism: Thuja plicata (assembly GCA_018584345.1). NCBI lineage: Eukaryota > Viridiplantae > Streptophyta > Pinopsida > Cupressales > Cupressaceae > Thuja > Thuja plicata. Next base: position 740,482 of record MU227777.1, read on the forward strand.
CCTTGGAGCTGGTAACTAGTCTGTGAAAGTAAGTATCTAAGTACTTGACATTAAAGCAGAAATTACAAGTAATAGTAAAGTAGGAATTAAAACCAGTAGTAAGAGTAATCCCTAATAGACCCCAGCTTCACCTTGAAGCTGGTAACCAGTCTGTGATAGTAAGTTTCAAAGTAATTAACATAAAAGAAGAAATTACTTTTAGTATCAAGGGAATTAAGTCTAAACCCAACGTAAGAGTCCATTAGAATCACAGTAATGCCCTCAATGGCCAGCCAAAAAAAATCAAAGACAAAGCAAAGCATGGAAAAAGAGGAGGTTAATTGGGGTTTTTACCTCCATTATACAACAACAACTTGAGCCAAACCTCCGCAAGGAATTGGAACAGTTTCTCGTTCTTGTGTTCTTCCTCCTGGGTAGACCCCTTCCCCATTTGTAGAAGCTGGAGAGTGGTAGCCGCCGAGTGCATAACCTTCACCACAAACCCAGCAACTTTGTTGAAGTTTTCATTCAGGTTTTTAATTTCCTTCTTAACCACCGCCAGATCCATTTTAGAAACTGACTCCAGGGAGGAAGCCTGAAGAGTTTTAACCTCCTTCTAGATATGGGCAATTTCATTCTCCATGGCCTGAAGGCTCTCAGTCATCCTATCCTTAACCTCTGGTGACCCAATTTTTCTTTCCACCTCTCTTGGGCTCCTCCGCCGCTACCTAAGGGTTCACAAACAACAGGGAAGTGCTCTGCAAGTCCACATTCTTATCTTCAGAAAGCTTCCCCTTGGTTAGGTCGATCATAGGCATAGTGAAGCTAGCCAAGACTTGGGGAGAGTCGAGGCTTTTCTTGTCCCCACCCAGATCTTGAGGGACTTTGCCTTTTTCTTTCTCCTTGACTTTGCATTTTTTCTGATTTTTATTATTTCCACTGGTGCTACTTTTTTTAACCTCCTTCTCCAAATCTTTTGTTTCCTCCTCCTCTTCAATGTATCGTTTCCTAACCACTTTCTGCTTGAATTAGGTTTTGGAAATTTTGTGGGACCTCTGTCTTTTCTCAGTATCTTCCTCATCCTCCTCAGACTCAATGGTGATTTGGGTGCCACCCGTGGACCCAACATTAATCTTTTTATCTGGGGTTTTGGATGAAGACGAGGGGTTAGAAGCACCCATCCCCTCCATAGTTCCCTTTGGCATGGTAAAACCCTGTAGAGACACAATTCTAGGGGGACATAGGGCAAGGTGGAAATTATAGAGGCGAAGGATAAGCCCTTGGTGGAGGATACAATAATTTTGCTTAGCTTTTAACTTTTCTCTTACATCTAAAACCGAGGTTTCAAGAGAGTGCAGAAGGTAAAATAGGAAGGATATAGTATCATTGTACCTAAAGTGATTAAGTAGGGGAAAGTGGTAGTTGTAGCAGTTGCCGAAGTGGCCTTCTAGGCTAATGTATTTCATGAGAATGAGGTAAACAACAATCCATGGGCTAGGCAACTCCCCCCTTTCAAATCCTCCATGGATAGGAAATAGAATCTCCATTTTCTTGAAGAATCTCACCTTACCAGTGTCGCCGTGGCTCTTTGTAATCTTTTTCCACTTTTTCCCCTCTGTGGAGAACCCCATAGCCTAAGCTATAACTTCTTCGTTAACCTCGAAGGTAATGCCATTTATAGTAACTTTGTGCTCAGTCCAAGTTTTAACCAGCTGCATGGAGATTATTTCATCACACCCTACCATAGCTTCCATGTAGGGGTAAAACCCACCTTCCTTCAGATAGGTTACCGCAGACTAGTTTTTGAGAAACCCGACCTCAATCCTAGGGGGTTCCACCCTCATCATATCGCCGCCTATATTAGAGCTATGCTTGGGATTAATCTCAATCTGTATCTCCACCGACATAACACCTTTCACACCACCACCAAACACTCTCCAAACTAGAGTCTTACGGACGCTACCAACCCAGAACCAGAGGACAAAATTACATAGGATGAAAACTAGTAGGGAATAAAATCCAGCTTTTTGAAATGACAAGTACCGGTCACAAGATTAGCTGGAGTATTTGCAGAGTTTTTGTGTATCTTGTAATGATTGCTTCCCTCATAATTAATGCACCACCTAGCCCTATCCGTCATATCTAGCGCATCCTGCCTCGTGTTATTCTCCATGTTAGTTCAAAATTTGAAAAGGCTCATACTTTACCCTAAATTGGAGTTAATAACCCGTCTTTTCAGACTTCTAAAAATATTAAAATCCTTTGCCATCACTTTTTGAAAATTTGAATTCTACCCAATCCTCGTGATTCTATCCGCTGCCTCATCCGTCCAATCATAGTCAAGCTTGTACTTCATAGGTTAAGTATTTTCTTTTTCGATAAGCAAGGCAGTTTGCTTGGAAAGGGAGCCCAGGTTTCTCCAGCATCTAAGACCATGTTGATTGAGCCCCGTGGCTGCTAGCTTGTTAGCCACCGCATTTCCCTCCTAGAAAATGTGCTGTAATTTAAACTCGTTGAATCTTGGGAGAAGCGACCAGATGTCCTACAGCAGATAGGACAGTTTCCAGCCTGCATTAAAGTTTCCTTTAACCATCTCAATAATGATTTTGGAGTCCCCCTCTATAACTAGTCTTTTAACTCCCAAGGTAACTGCCACCTTTAGGCCCCATAATAGGGCAAAGATTTTTGCCATGTTATTTGACCCCACACCAAGGTTTATCACATAGGCAATGATCATTTTTCTATTATTATCACAGAGGATACCCTCACTCGTAGTAGATCCATTGGATGCGGCTTCGTCAAAGTTTAGTTTGGTGAAATTTTCCTCCGGGGGGGACCATTTGGTATTCAGTCTAGCCACAACCTTGGAGTAGTCAAACTTATAGAAGGAGGGAGGTAGTTGCCAATCCTTAGCAATCAAATAGTCAAGACTCCTGGGGGGGAGGTGGGAGGTTTCTAGTGGCAGGTAAAAAGGTTGTCCTTCAGTAGATTCACAGTCAAACATGCCATCCCCTCAGCATCATTTTCCTCCCCTCTGAAAATCCAGTTATTCCTTTCCTTCCAAAGGTTCCAACCGATATGCGGTGGTAACAACCTCCAAAGGGTGTTGATACGCGGGTGCTTCCCAAGGTTTCCCTAGTTGCAAAAAAATTGGTACAATTCCTCTATGACGACCCAATTTAGTCTCATAATACTCAGAATTTTGGTCCAGACCAGGGTCGTGTAAGGACAGTGGATGAGAATGTGGTTGATAGATTCCGAGTGAGTTTTGCAAAGAGAACATCTATTGACTAAATGTATCCCCCTTTTATGGAGATTATCAAGCGTAATAATTTTACCATGAAGGTCAGTCCACCAGAAGAAATTTATCTTGGGGATTAATTGGCGATTCCAGACTTTCCCCCAGCTCTTTTCATCTACCACAGTCTTCAGATTGGTTAGATAAGTAGACTTCACCGTTATTTCCCAAGAACTGTTATGACACCAAATGGCTTTGTCTTCGGTCTGGGAAATAGGAATTCTAATGCCTTCAATAAGCTTCTAGATTTCTTCTATATAAGGCGGGACTTGTGTCTAGTCCTAGAAAGCATCAGTGAGAGGTTTCCAATTCTTACCTTGAGAGATGTAATTGCTGACTTTACCTCCAAAGTGGGAGGTCAGTCTATCCTTGAGTGTACCAAACTTTGTTTGTCCCAGGGGTTTTTCCTCCACCCACCAATCATCCCAGAAATGGATGTGAGTGCCATTACCAACCAGCCATTTTAGACCTTTGAGGAGACTTCCTTTTCTTTTATAGATGAAATTCCATATTTTTGAGCCAGAGGGAAGATTTTTCCAGCAGGGAAATTGGTCGTTGTAGAAATATTTGGCCTTCATAATCCTGCACCATCCAGCGGTTCCTCTAAAGAGTTGTCATCCCAATTTAGAGATAAGAGCTTTATTCAGGTCCTTGATTTTTCTCACTCCCAACCCTCCAACCAGCTTTGGCTGGCAGACAGTGTCCTAGTTGACCAGGTTCATTCTAGCCTTTTCCTCCGTCCCAGACCAAAGAAAAGTTCTCTGGATTTTTTCCAGCTTCTCTGTATTCTTGTCATTAATTTTTTTTAATTTTAGGATGGCTGCAAATGTAATAGCACTACTTGTATATATTCTGTGTGTTTCAAATGCAATAATCTCTCTTTCATTTATATTGGGAAAGAGGCTAGGAGAGACATGTCCCTTCATGGGACATGTCTATTCATTATAATTTTATAATGTTTCATTAATCAATCATATATTAGAATAATATAAGTTTGCATAATATATGTTTAATAATATATATATAACTACAATATATTATTATTAATCAATATCTAAGTATATTATATGTATTCTAAATGATCATACGACTGAAGCTACAAACATTAACACTCCCTCTTAGCTAGGGAGGATGATCAAACATAATGTGTAGTGGTCTCTCTTGACTCTTTCCATACTTCCACAAAACATCAACACTCCCTCTCAGCTAGAGATGATAAAATCCATCAAGGTAATAAATCCATTAATTTTAAAAGAGAGGAGATATCACCTCACTATGATATCAGGAGATATGGTATATGGAG
>MU227777.1:760312-795781 GCA_018584345.1 Thuja plicata
TTTTTTTTTTTTTTCAAAACTGGTAGAAAACGAGAAACAAAAACTTTTTCAGTTAGGGCAAACTGGGATTTGGGAAAAACTCATATGGGAAATGGGTGTTTGATGAGTGGTTGGAGAATTTCTGACGAAATGGGAAAAAGAAAAATGAGGGTTTCAGGGTTGGGGAGGCGGAATGAGGCGAGCATTCCAAGAGGGACAAAGGAGCAGAATGAGGAATTGAATCTTGTGGCTCGGTTTGGTGGCGATTGGATGAGAAGTGAAAAAGATAGGGCAAACCCTAAAATTTGATAAATGAGGGATTTAGGGTTTCGATATGTAAAATTTGGGGTTGGGTCATCAAGGAAGGAAGTATGTGGAATGGTATTTCAGGCGTTCTGAGGAACTGTGAGCAGAAACAAAAAGAGAGCAAGGAAGCTATGGCTAAAAAATAGAAAAAAATTTACTCTTTTTTTTTTGACACTATCGACTCTGGAAAAATCACTCAAATACGGAATAACTGAAAAGAGTTATTGCAATAACAAGATATACTAGAATTGAAAGGAACCTAAAGGCCACGACGGAAAAAATTTGACTTAATTTCCACCCAGCGAGCCCAAGAAAGTGCTCTGATACCAGATGAGAGGAACCTCCTTACAGCGATATGGTGAGAATGCACAAAATAACAGATTATAGAGCAATAGCAGAACTCAGAATGAATCTATTGATCGCGAGCCACTTCGAGGGGGTAACCTCCTTTGAGCAAGCTCAATACAATAAATTCGTCGGTGCCCGTCCAAGGCCTCAACCTACTCTTATATACTAAGTACGATCTAGAAAAGTAATACTACCTATGCATGTGGGATAATAAAATATACTCACGGGACAACTTATAAAGCATATGCGTCCAACAACACTACACTAAAAATAAACAGAAGGAACGCACAGGTTCCTAACAAATGATATGAGGCCAAGTGAGGCATTTCACATTGAAGAACAAGAGTAAACTGTTGGAAGAGAGTATGATGCAATTACATTGGAGAGTAATCCTGAACACATTGTGGCAGAGGCCTTCATGCATTTGGTAGGGTGCAGTAAAGAACAAATTGATTTATTTGTGCAAAATTACCAACCCAATATAGATAATGCAGAGGGTTCAGCTGAAGGTGTGCAAACCACATCATCTGAAGGTGTTAGTAATCCAACACAGTGAACAGAAGGTATTGAAAGCGCATCAGCTGATCTCATCCTTCCAACACAAGCTAACCTACTAGTGTGGGTTGCACAAGTAGCGACCAATGTAGGACTATAGACTAATTTCATGACAGAAGATGTCACCCTTTCCATGCCAAGCCCTCCCAAAATTGATCCGATAGTAGTAATCCATTATTCCACCAGTGCAAGGGATTGGGACGTTGAGGCTGATGTAGTTTGTGATGATGATATGGGGACAAGTGATGAATAAGCTAGCTATGTGGCATGCACCCAACAGGAAGGGAAGTAAGTGAGAACATCAAAAAGCCAATTCTTGAGACTTCTAGTGCAACTGGTGACTCCTTCATCAAGGGGAGGTCAGACCAGAGTACTTCGCCTCAGTAGGCAGCCCCAAATTTTGACGTCTGATCAGTACATTGAAATGCTCAACTCTCAAGGGTTAGAGAGGAAGAGGATTGAGGAGTTACAAAGTAGAAAGAAGCATCAAATGATGGACAGGAAGGATGAACGTGAAGCACACCAAATATAAAGGGAAGTATTAAGGGTAGAAACAGCTACAAGAAAAGTGCAAGAAGATGACGAGAAGACAAAAAAAGAGAGGAGAGGCTACAGAGACAAGAGGAGGCAAAGGCTGAAAGAGAATGCAAGGCAGCTTCAAAGAAAGTAATTCAAGTAGAGAAAGCTAAACAAAAGGCCTTAGAAAAGGACCCAGGACAACCCATTTGTAATAGCATGATGACCATCTACTCCCCACTATATTAAATTGTGAGCACCTTACCATTTGGGACTGCCCCTGGCAACATCCAATTCACTGCAAAAGAAAAGGAAGCATTTATTTCTCGTATAACAAGATACCTACAAGGCCTGTCTACCGAACAATCTTCTACTACAAGTGGGATGGTCTCTGCTGCCCAGGGCTTTCTAAGACCTACAAAATTTGAAACCGGTATGGGTAGTTAAAGAGGACTTATCTGATATGTAATTCATTTTTTGATCGAAGAAGATTTTTTTTCCTTGTGTTATGCAAAGAAGATCCCACACAATGGGTTGATACGACCTCATTTTGATCTTTATATGAATGCATTTTTAATGATACAAGATATAACTCTGATATGATTAGAAAATTAATTAATGCCATTGGTGGTATATTTCATAAATGTCTTTCTCAAGGGAAATGTGAATTTTGTGCCATATGACATACAAGTATGGAATGTAATATTGATGCAGTAGATGTAATTGTAACCTTCTTTTTAATTGGAATTATTCTATAATGCTCTCATATTCTATATTTTTATTGTCTCCAAATGTCCTCTACTTGTTATATAATTGATCTCTATGTGTTCTTATGTATTGTCCTCTACTTGTTATGTAATTGTTCTCTACCTATTATTCTATAATTGTTCTAATCTAATAGTTGTTCTAATCTACCTATAATTCTCTAATTGTTCTAACATTCAATTGAAATTTTTTCACACACACACACACACACACACACAACTAAATTCAAAATTAAATTTAGCATAGAAGAAGCAAGTAAACTAAAGTCAAAATAGAAACAAGTGTCTACAAGGTCATTGCCCCAGTAAAGCCAAAAAGACTTTACATGTGATTGATGGTTGTTTTCTTGTACTCTTATAGTTGTCTGATTTAATGTATTATTACATGTTTATAGCACAAATTGTACTTTGTATATTGGAACTAAGAACATAAAAGCAAGCTGAAAACAAGAAACTATTTAGTTAGGCAAGTAGACAATCAAATGTACAGGCACAAATCAAGCTTGTAATATTAAGAAATTTTTATCTAATCTAATTGCTTTGTAATTGTGGAAATATTGTTCTAATTTACATGTATGTATATGTATATATTTGTCTGTGTATATATATATATATATATATATAGAGAGAGAGAGAGAGAGAGAGAGAGAGAGAGAGTACAAAAAACTAAAGTAAACTAAATTTGAAATAGAAACAAGTGTCTACAAGGTCATTGCCCCAATAAAGCCAAAAAGACTTTACATGTGATTGATGGTTGTTGTCTTGTACACTTATTGAATAGGTTCTTGAAGGCCTGCGAAAAAGTGTCAACCACAATGTAATCAACATATCTGAATATTCTATACTCAATTTCATTAAACCAATACAAAAAAATAAATTAAATGAGTGGATAAAAAGAATTCCCAAAAAAATGGTGTGTTAAAAAACATAATTAGGTACATTGATTAATGGAATCTTCATCAAACTTGTTGACCTCTTATACGTCTCCCATACATGCAAAAAAATTGTGACAACCGGGGGTAGTGTAACGCTCTAACAGACAATTATCCTTAATAGTATTCCATGCACAGCAACATAATATATTGGATGAGACATCATATTTAAATGAAAATGGCAACACAAAATTCCCCATTCTAGATTCATACTTAATTATGCAATATTGATAGTAATGAAAATGAACTTGCAAAATCCCTTCATGAATTCATTCGAATGTGCAAGATGAATGCATTCATATGTGGTTGTTGGATTTGGAATTTGAATTCTAGTGGGAAACATTCTGTGAATTCATTCTTTTGATATAAGGCAAGCTCTTATTGATGGCAACCAATTAGTCATTTCATACCTGCATATCCAATTCAATTCTTACATGTGTAAATTTAGAATTAAAAATTTCTTATTTATCACAACCAATCAGTCAATTCTTACTTGCATATCCATTTTAGATCTCATATCTATACATACATACATACATAGATATACATGAAAACATGTATATACATGCATACACATACATACGTACATACATACATATATATATATATAGAGAGAGAGAGAGAGAGATCTACATACATATCTATATATAGAGATATACATACATACATATATAGAGAAAGAAATACACACACACACACACACACACACACACATATATATTATGCTACATATACACATACTAATCTATTAAAAACCCCAATATCGAATATAAAAGATACCTAATGGTGTGATAGATATTAGAAAATTAATTTGCTTGCAGTTACAAAAAAAAAAGTATACCATTATGTTTAAAAGCTTACATTCAAATGTTGTAGCCATGTGTGCACAATTACATTAAATCCGATCATATTGCATTCAAATACAACTTCCCCACATATGAGAGGATATTGCCAAAAAGTGAAGGATGGAATAAGTATGTTGGAGGAATTGATCTAAAGATGACCTAGTTTATTGATAAAAATGCCAACTCCAAAAAAGTAGTCCATCATAACATTCTTATCGTCACAAGTGAAAAAATCTTCATTGTGACCATGGAAGATACTCATAGAAGCATAGTTATCATTTGCACAAGATAGCTTGAAGATCTCCCAAGCCTCCACCATTTTATTTTTAAAGCCAACTCTATTACCAAAAAATGAGCCAAGCCTGCCAGAAATAATGATTGGATTGATCATGTGAATCCCCTGCGCAATATTTTCCGAATTGTTGGAAACAACCACATGCTTAACCACCTTCAAGACCCATTCAAACCGACCGGTAACTTCAAAGAGTGTAGAAAATACTAGTTTATAGATCACCCCATCCTATACATGCGAGCCAAAAATATTATGTTTCAGAAGGTAGAGAATAGCATGTTTGATGTCAGCATCACACATGTTAAATAATCTAGAGCACTGTTCTTCCAAGGACTCCAAACGACAACATTCAATATCAAATATTCTATCCATTGAGAAGACCTAAAACAAAGTAACAATAATGAAAATAATGAATAAGTATGACAACAGAATGATGCATACACATACATACTAATGTACATACATATACATAATGATTCATACATAAACACAATTATGCTTGCATATATATAATTCTGTTAACTTACACATAATTATGCGAACATGCACACAATTATGCATGCATATTTATAAATATGCAGACACAGACATGATTATGCAAACATAAATATAATTAGGCATACAGATAATCATTGTTCAATTCCCTCACTACATACAAGAAAGGAATCATGGTTGATTGGTGCAACGTTACCTGAAGGTTGCAGAGAGGAGGCAATAAGGTTGCGGGGCCAAATAAATCAGATATGTAATTGTGCACACATGGCTACAATATTGTAGCATTTGAATGCAACCCTTAGTAAACATTTGAATCATATGGAAGGCATTGAGACAATGATGGTTTAATTCCATCACCATCAAGATTGCATCCATAATTATGCATCCATATACATATTGTAGACACCCTAAAATGGACATACTTGCAACCTTACATTAAAAACACTAATTTTCATATATTAATTAATGGTTATCTAATTATTAATTAATCATCTTTTTTTTTCTAAATTTATTTCCCGCATCATCTAATCAAATTACCAAATTTAAATAAATAAATAATTTTATTTAATTAATTAACCTTAATTAATTAATTTCTATTAATTAATTAATTCAATTCAATTTCCTAAAGTTTAAATCAAAATATTTAAACTTACTAATTAAATTCTTCTAATTATTTTAATTTAATTTAATTTCATTCAAATAATGCAATTCTAAATAAAAAAGAATTCAATTATCTCACATGTCGAAAACTTTAAATTCAAAAATTAAATAAATATTCATTTATCTTCAAAGAGATAAATTTAATTAGATCACATGGGTTACTCCACCTACCTCTTCAATTCACATGGGTTTCTCCACCCACCTCTTCAGTTCTAAAAGGTTACTCAAAATTAGCTCTTTAGTTAACCAAACTCTATCTCCTCTCTCTTAGTTGAAGAGGTGGAGTTTATTGATGGCTTCTCCAATTCCCTTTGATCTCAACCGTTCATCTTCCTATCTCTGCGATTGATCTCAGCCATTCATCTCATTCTCAATTTCTATATAACAAACCATTCATAACCATTTGAAGGATCCAGGATTTCAAGCTCACGTGTGTCATTACTCTGTCAGATTGGTTCAAGCATCAAGTCATCTTGTGATCACATTTAGCAATTCAATATCACATTCTCGACGATCCTAAGTCATAGACGGTGCCCACACCTATACCAAGCATCACAAACAACATTTTGGAAGGAGTAGAGAGAGACAATAGAAGCTTCAAGAAATTATGTTTGCATTCATTTATTTTCCTCTTATTTGCTTGTACATTTTATTGATTCATAGTTTCGTTATTAGTAGTTTGTTTCTTATCAATTTCCCCCTTTGCGAATCAGTGCTACTAACCCCTTGTTAAATCCAGAGTGTTAGAGATTTCGATACCGCGATATTTTGGTGAACCCAACGTGAACTTACAACCTGCGTGAAATTTGTTCATATCTTTCAAACCGCATGGAGTATTTCTATGAAATTTTGGTTGCAGGTTGACGCTAATCTAAGGAGGTCACAAAAAAAATTTAGATTTTTCTATTTTTTTTAATTTTTTTTTATAAATTTTCTATTATATTTCATAAAAAAACATTTTTGGGAACAAATCAGAGTTTCTTTTCAAAAAAATTACATTTTTAGAAAGGTCTTGAAATTATAGAGGGGGTTTATTCTCTATGATTTTAATTTTTGTGAAATTAGTTTGCAAAAATAATAGATCTTTTATAACCGGTTTGTTCTGATAAAATGGGTCCCTAGGGCACAAATTAAGGAATTATGATTTAAAAAAAAATTTGTATGTTTTTTTTGACGTAGGAAAGCTACATTTCAAAATTCAGATTTTCCTAAATTTTTTACAATTTATAATTGTTTTATGATATTTCATAAAAAAATTAATCCTGGATAGAACTCAACATTTCTTATCAAAAAAGTTACATTTTTGGAAAGGTCTTGAAATTATATAGGGAATTTAATCTCTGTTATTTTATTTTTTCTAAGAAATATTTTCAAAAAAATAAAGATCTTTGAAAAGTTTTCTTTTTGTGTGTTATTTCTTGATTTCTTGGTAGGATTGAGCAACTAACTAATGGCCAAGAGGATAATCAGACGCACTTTGGGTTCTAGATCACTATGAGAGGTCATAAGAAGGACTACAAACTATCGAATGCAACAAAGAGCCATCTTAGCCATCACAACAGAAGATCAAAGCGAAGCATACAACAAATATCTTGATTCAATCAAATGTTTCGCAGCTAAGTACAAGGTTACAATTAGTCTTAGTGGCCTTAACCATTCGGGAGATTCAGATTATTCTTCAATTTTAGATTAGATTATTTTTGGTACTAACTTATCATTTTCAGCTTCTGGTGTGGAAACAAATTTAACAAAGCAACATAAAAAATCATTCATTTGTCATTTTAGTGCTTTAAAAAAAGAACATTGTATGTCAAACATCACAACCTCACATTTACATATTGGTGCTTAAAATTGATGTGGAGGTTAAATAATTGAGCAAAGACAAACATACATTTCAAATTTGGGGCATTAAAAATGAACAAGCAATCAACACCTACTTTTGGGCTTAAAACTGAACACTTGTGCTTGTATGGTGGTTTAGCTTAGTTCACATTTCATCTTTGGGGTTTAATCGATTAACCTTGTGTCTTTAGTCTTTGGTACACTTGCACAATCTCTTAGATTAAATACCTTTATACATTTTAGAAAGGCTTGTCCAGGGAATGTGCTTCTTCCTTAGAGAATGACCTTAAACCGGTTATCCTTCTGATCAGTATATAAACAAGACGCGAACCAAAGTTCTATTTTATATCTAGCCAAACTCGAGTGAGGTGTTTTGATGATATTTTGGATTGGGTGAATATCCCTAAGGAGCCAACATGGTCAACTAGGCTCTTAAGTGAGTCACACACGTGCAAACCAATTTGATAGGCACCACAGACCCTTACTACAACCTTGTTAACTAGAGACCAACCTGATTCACCTTCGAACAAATACCTTATTATAGTGCAAGGGGTTACATAATTTCCCCCCAAGATTCCCAACATATTTGTTCCAAGGTATTTGTGTAGTGAAAGATATCTTCACTATCACGACAACAATACTAGGCAACGACAAAAACATGGGTGCCTACACCGTGGAGCTTCCTGTCCTAGTAGTGTGAGACTTGCTGTGTGAGCTAATGAACATTCAAGAATTGGGCCTATAATATTCTATTTGATAGCCAAAATTACCTTAGATTAATTTGTTTGTCCTTGTGTCAAAACCTGTGCTAGATTACAAAACACATTGTCCATTGTGCTTGTTCTTTGATTAGTTTAGAAAAATGCAAAACCAACATCAAAACTGTCAAAACATGTCAAACGCGTTAAAGTCTAAGGTTGTCAACATCAACTATCCTAGAAATCAGAAGCCTTGTTCCTGAAAATCAATTTTATCAGACAGTGAAGCCATTTGGAAGTCTTTTTTAGACTATCTCCCCTTTCCCGCAATTTCCCCCATTTTTCCTCAATTGACGAAAGTTTGCCACAATCATCAGTTTTGTTGCTACACTTGACCTTTTTATTACCGCAACTGGTGATAGATTACCGCAATCGACCAATCATTTACCACAATTAGTGTAGTTTTTCCACAATTGACCAGAGAATTTTTAACACCTATTTTGACCTAAAAACCTTGAAAATACTCTCCATTCTATGTTAGAGACCAGTGTCTATCCCAGAAAAATGTGAAGAACATTGTGTGAATCTCTAAACATTAAAGATCATCCATTCTTTGAAAGCATGATTATTGTCCAAGCATTGTTAGTTCAAAAGTTTAGTCTTGAAATATCTTGATCCTGTTATCTCAAAATCATCATTATCTCTATCAGTGAGTTTGTCCCAGGCAAAGGCCAACAATCTTATTCTTACATCATCAAAACTTTGAGATCAAGATAAATCAACATCTATCCTTAGAATTACCCTTGTCTAAACATAACTCAGACTCTTCCAGAAAGGTTTTCCTTTTCTATTTTCTTTATATCACTTGTTTTAGTCACAAAATCTGGACCACGCTATGTCTCAAACACCTTATGGAGAGCCTTACACAAGGTCAAAGGCTAAAAATCAACCTAATGATTCTTATATCAACAGATTCCCCACTTGGGAAATAGAGCAAGAGGACGATCCTTTCAAAAATACCAATCCTTCTCTATTTATTGATAATCCCCATGGGTTAGCTTTATTCCAAAATGTCACAGAAAAGGAGCTTGAAGATATAGAGCAAGACACCTATTATGTGCAAGTGGTTGACATTGTTGTAGAGAGGAACCTTGAACATTTCTTATCCATGTTGATAAAGAATGGAGTCAAACTCCCCTCTAAATTTAATGTGTCAACCATATGGCCCAAAAATCCTCTCGCAGGTCAAAACATTACTCAACTCTCTCAAATAGAACCTATGGTCTCTCAAATATTCCCATCCTTGACAAAAACAACATCAAAACAGACTATATCCAATCAAATTAGCTCCGTGAACCAAGAAAGCACGTCTTCCACACAAAGTATGATAGGCTCCCAACTAAGTGTACCCATGGTCACTAGTATACCTCAACCCTCGACCTCATGGCCTATCTAGTCAAGCTCTCATGCTATGCCATCAATCCAACCAACAAGCACCAACCCGTTTGTAACAATGCTGCTACGACAGTCAGTCCCTACTAGCCTTGGGGTCAATACATCATTACCACAAGGATCCATCTCTACGGGTCTGACTTGTAGTCAATGTCCACCCAAGGTTAGTCCTTTTCTCATTCAGAGACCGCAACAATCCCAACAAAAACAACCTCAACCCCAGCAACAACAATCTCAGCTTCAACAGCCACAACAACCTGAAAAACACTAATCTCAACCCCAACAAAATACACAACAGAATAAATCTTGGCCCAATCACATGCCCCCGTATCAGAAACATGTGTTGGGAAATCAATATCAAGTCCCAAGAACAAGGTCCTATGTTCCAACTCAAGGGATGTAGAGACGCAGCCTCATACCTACTATGGCACAGAGGTACAATGTCACAAATCATCCTTAGTCTCAAACAGACAAGTTGATCCAACAAGTATAGAATCTTCAAACCCAAATGATGAATATGAAAAATAAAGGGCAAACTAAATCCTACATTGTAGAGGATTTATACTCGTACCCCTTTGATCACTCTCTTCACATGTCTCCATTCCCAACTCATTTCTTGGTACAAAAATTTGACAAATACAGGGGCAGTACCAACCCTATTGAGCATATCTGATAATTCTTTTCTAGTTGCATCAAGGTCCCACACGACGCGACATACTTAATACAAATATTCCCACAAATCTTAGCTAGACCAGAAATGGAGTGGTTCTCACATTTACCTCATGGAATTATGTCTTGGGGTGAATTGGCCAAAAATTTCATCGCTCACTTCCATCATAACATCGAGCGCAAGGTCAGCATCAAGGACCTTTGTGATATCAAACAAAAAGATGAAGAGTCTTTTATAAAATTCCTACAAAGATGGAGGAATACTACAAAAAAAATCAGGTATGACATACCCGAGAAAGACCTAATAGTCATGTTCATTAACAATTTGATTCCAGATATGTCATTTACAACAGAATTGCAGCTAGCTCCAAACTTTAAACAACTCATCGAATAAGGAGTTCATTGTGAGAAGAAATTGGTCAAATGAGGTGTTCTTGCAGATCCTACCCAAATTAATACAAACAAGGCTGCATCAAATAAAACTAAATGGTATAATAAAAACAAAAATGTCACTAGTGATGGTGTCAGTGATGTGAAAATGGTCAACTATGCCCAACCCAAAGTGTCACTACAAGGTGCACCTATGGCTAACCAACAACCCATGGTGCTCACTCAACAAGCATACCCTCAAAATCAACCACCCCCTATCCAAGCATCCACTATGTCAAATAGTCAACCATAGGCACAATGCCAACCACAGTTTCCATTTCTGAAATGAGATTACACACCATTAGAAGAGTCGATAGAATTGGCCTTAAGAAAGCTGATATAATCAAATAACATTAATCTCCCTGAAATCAGAGAACATGAACATGGTGAAATAAAACCAAATTGGTACAACGATAATGATTTCTATGAATTTCATTGAGTGAAGGGACACAAGACACCCAACTGTTATCAATTGAAAAATGCCATCAAAGATCTGATTGACACAGGGGTCATCGACATATAACCAACACCCAAACAAAAGGCACCACTGATCATACAATATTCAATGACACATTCCATGATCATAATAAAGGGAAAACCTTTGGGTCTGGTGGATAGTCAAAATAGGTCAACTGCACTTATGCCAATAGTGACAACACTATCAATTGCCTAAATCCTTTAGATAGCCATGTGGCTACCATCACTATCACAAAACAAGGTGACAAATGTGTTGTAACCACGCATCATACAAAAGTTGTCTTGCAAGGAATGCCTTCCTTGTTTGCTACACTAGTCAACCCTCATGCAACCTTAGATCCACATACAAGCCTAGTGGATCAGCTAAAGCGCACACTTTCTCAAATATCCATGTTTGACCTTTTGCGCATATCCCCATAGCACAAGCAACCATTATACCAAGGGACATAACTCCGAAGAGCTTCCAGACAATGGTGAGCCATATAGCTACAAATAAGCATGCAACCTTCACATATCATGATGTGTCATAGCATAAACCCTTGCATAACGATCCCTTCCACTTACTTATCCAAGTCCACAAAAGTACAATCCGTAGAGTCCTCATTAATGGTGGAGCAGGATTGAACATATGTACTCTAAAGGTCATGAAGAAACTAGGCTATTCTGAATCCAATATTGATGTCACAAGAAGGATCAACATCAGAGTCTATGATGAAGAGGAAAGATCTTCCAAAGGTATTATCATTGTACCAGCCCGAATTGGCCTAGTTGTCAAGAACACTCCCTTCCAGATCCTTGACCTAGAATTGGGATACAACATGTTACTATGGAGACCATGGATACATGAGATGCAAGATGTAACCTCCACATATCATCAGTGTATCAAGTTCCCATACCAGGGGATAAAAATCATTATTAAAGCAGAACCAAACCCGTTCCAATACTGCAATCTTTTTCAAAATATTACTGACAACCAGGTCCCATCAAACCAAGAGGCAAGTATCCCTTCCACATCAAATTTGATTCCCAAAGATGTGACGAGAAGAGAAGCACAAATTTCTATTATTGACAAATGATGTGGTGAATACAACTATAGGGAAGCTTTCACTATCAAAAACATGCCTCAGAGCCCAAGGACATATGGCATGCCACAAATTGCAATTACAATAGAAACACTAGAACCT
Organism: Thuja plicata; assembly: GCA_018584345.1. Taxonomy (NCBI): domain Eukaryota; kingdom Viridiplantae; phylum Streptophyta; class Pinopsida; order Cupressales; family Cupressaceae; genus Thuja; species Thuja plicata. The sequence goes on from MU227777.1 coordinate 772,756, forward strand.
ATTCTGCTCTGGTGTCCACCCACATCCTTTGTCAGATGGGGAGACATTGCAGAAGAGAACCCATTTGATCTAGATATCAATACATGGTTTTATCAAGATCCACAAGAGACACTTCAACAACCCCTACCCATATCAACCTATGGAGTTGGCTATATGATACTGTAAAGGTTTGGGTATGATGGTAGAACTAGTCTGGGGGAAAGACATCAAGGTTTAATGGAACTGTCTCTCCCACCAACCCAAAGAAACAAGAGAGGGTTAGGCTATGGGAAAAAAAGAACTAGTACTACCACCCAAGACATACCCATTGATCAAGAAAAAATAGAAGAGTTACACCAGGGGAAAAACCTGGAACACATCTTAATAAAAAATATACTTCAATAGTTGTCACTAGCCAAAGTGGGAACCTCCGAACCTCCAAATCCTGATTAACCCTCAACCATGCAGTCTAGGATAATGAGGGAACTGAGACATCTGATGAGCGTTCTAGAAAAATTGACTCCCACGAGTACAAATGGAGATCCATTCATGACTTTGAGCCATCAATCCTAGACTATTCCCCTCGTTCAACCACCACCATACACCTTGAAAATTTGTTTGACCAATTAAACATAGAAGACCAACCCTATATCAATAAACATATCGACAAAAATTCATTAGGTGGTGCATCCACATCACAATTGAGGTTTGTTAGAACCATCTCCATTATCCCATTCAACCAAATAGAGTCAACCCACCATGAGGACCTATTTCTTGTACACCCAGAACTGATAGAGTGGGATCAACAAGGACAACCTGATATGGATATCTTTGAGAATGATCAGGCTATCATAGACTTCATGGGACTTAGAGAGGGAATGACATCAAGAGACCATAAAGCAGGTTTCTCTATTGACTTTGAAAGATCCACATATTGTGGGGAGGAAGATCCTCTTTCCAGTCATCAAAAGTAATTGAAAAAGAAAAAAGAATCATTTGTAAGTGAAAACCGAAAGGTGCTTACTGGCATAAAAATGATAAAAATACAAAACAAGATGTATCTTCTAGTGAAAACCTCATTGAGGCGCTAGAAGATGGAAATCAAGAACTCCTCCCCTTGACAGAGGAAAAATCGGTATTATTATCATAGGAAATGGAAGAAGTCAACTTGGGTGATGAAAAGAACCCAAAGAATATCTACTTAGCAAAATCACGCACCCTAGAGGAGAGAGAACAATTCATCAGCTTCTTCAAGGAAAGGAAGTTCAATTTGCATGGTCCTACTCAGACATGCCAGGATTAAACGAGAGCTTGTGCTACATCATCTCCCATTGCTACCCAACACCAAAACCATCAAACATAAGCTGAGAAAGATGCATCCCCATGTTGCATTACTATTCAAGGTAGAATTGAAAAACCTCCTAGATGCTAAGTTCATAAGACCGATCCAATACGTAGACTGGATATCTAATCCGATACCAATTACTAAGCACAGTGGTCAGATTCGCATTTGCACAGACTTTAGAGATCTTAACAAAGCTTGTCCCAAGGACATATTTCCTTTGCCTAACATCGACATAATAGTAGATCTCTCCATAGGACATCAGATGCTATCATTCATGGATGGCTTTTCAGGATATAATCATATAAGGATTGCACCAGAGAGTTAGAATAAGTGACAAGGGGGTTGAATCAGTGGCCTCAAAAATATTCCAATGAATCAACCCAAAATATTAGTACCAAAATTATAAGCCTCTAGTTATCTACAATCCTACAATATGTATGCCTTGAAATAATCTTATCAAACAACTACTACTCGGAGTTCACTGTTAAACCTTATTCTTAAGTTAATTTACCAAATAGTAGTCTAGCCTTTACCAAAATAAAGTAAATAACATAGTGTTTACCAATCAATCCTATTTTTGTAATGTGTAAAGAAAAACATCAAAGTAATGAATCATAAACACATTTGACATATGGATTTTTAACGTGGAAACCCGGTTAAGGGAAAAACCACTTAAGACCAGTAACCCAAAATTTTGACTCTTCTGAAGTGAGCTCGGTGAAGAGCCAACCCTGTTAAAGGTTACAAACACACTCTTAAGTGTGACCTTGTTAGAGGATTTATCACTTGATATCTGGAATTCACTATTCTATCTTTATGATAAACCTTTTGATACTCCTTGGGGTGTATCTCAATATATAAAGGATGGTTAGATCCTACTTGGTTAAGATACTTTCTTATCCAATGGTTAAACTGAAATAGTATATGATCTGTTCATAAGTAAAACTTAGACTTGCAGATGTTTAGATCTATTGTAAGCTCATAATAAATTTCTGATTAATGTTTCCCTTTAATACCTTTTCTCCACTTCTTTCTACTCAGTGATGCTGTGATTCTCTATTGCTGGGTGTCTGCAAAAAACTTTAGCTCTATTATTTAGCTTGCATGATCAGGTCTGTATGAAGAATTTCCTCACCAGTATTCTCTTCATCATCCTCTTCTATTCACCCCTAATTCATAATGAATTAGCTTGTCCCTTTTAGAGACATAATTTCACCGTTTCTAGGTCCTTGAATTTCTTGTTCTTGGCGTGATCCACAATTCTCACCATTCTTGCTTTAAAGATTACTTTAGTTTTATCACGTAGATTTCTCCTTTACAACTGGAATAAAATAGCTTTAAAACTGTAGCTTATCTCTATCTTTTAACTTGTTGATGAATATAATGTGATCAACCGGTTAACTCCATATTTATCTCTTGCCAGCTAAGTCTTATTTCATTTCTGAACTTCAGTTCTTATCGTTGTTTAACTCCTTCTTTGCTCGGTCTTGACTTCAGTTGTCCTCGGGCATCTCTGTCTATCGGGGTTGTCTGTTCATTGGGTAACACTGTGGTTCTTCTCATTGGTAATGCTTGATCAGGTATCTTGCTCAGGTATCAGTGTGACTCTTCTCTTGAGGTTCTCTATCTGTCGGGGTGCACTGTCCATTGGTGTTTTTTGTCACTTAGTGCATACTAAACTTTTATGCATTACTGATAACATAACCTTTGTCTCTTTGGTTATTTTAAGTCTTTAACACTATGTATATAGCCAATCAGATTATATCAAGTTGACACCAATGACAATACAATACATTAACTGATTTAATGTCATGCATTAACTTTCTACAGCTCGGTGATCATCAATTAACATATTCAAGCATTCAATCAGTTATAGTTCATCAATCTCTCCCTTTGGCATTGATGGTAACATACTAAATTACTACTAATACAATATGAAATATATCAGTTGTAGTTTATCAATCTACCAAATTTGTTCAATAACCAATACAAATGTCTAGGTTTCGGTAAGCTCTTCTAGCTTAGATTTATTTCTTGCAGAGTACTTTCTTCATTCCATTCCCTTTATTAGATAGATGTAGAAGCTTCAGATTTTGTCTCTCCCTTTGATGTAAAATCTCTCCTTTGATGTTGTCTCTCCCTTTGACTGCTCCTCCCCTTGATCATCTCTTTTCCCTTTGACAATAATAGATATTTCTCATGTGGATATAATATCTCCCTTATGTCATCTCTCCCTTATGATGATCATGATGGATATTTCATATGGATATATATTTATCTCCCTTTGATAGCAATGCCAAACTATATCCATTCCCCTTTTTTAATATACTCCTTGAATTTTCCCTTTCCATCAACAATACAATGGCTCTGGTGTTCAATCTAGATAAGTACCTTTCTATGTACTGATGTATCTTTATAGATAATATTTTTTCTTTCATCAACATGAATGATCTTCTGATTTTGTTTAGGCTGATGCAGCCTCCCAGTCAGCTTAGTGACCAATAGAAAAGAGTCGGACCCCTAGTCTTTTTCTCAAGTACTCAAATGTATATTTAGGTAATGGATTTTTGAATATGTTTGCTAATGTTTCCTTGGATTCAACATATTCTATTATCACCTCTTTCTCTTGCACTTGTTCTCTTAAGTAATGATACTTGATAGCAATATGCTTAGTATTAGCATGCATGAAAGGGTTCTTTGATATGTTTATTGCACTGGTATTGTCACAATCGATAATCAATGGTTCAAGAGTTTTCATATTCATACCTTCCAGTAATGGTTTGATCCATGCAATGTTAGAGAAATTTGTAGCAGCAGCCACATATTCTTCTTTTGTAGTAGATTGTGAGATGCATCCTTGCTTCTTACTTATCCATGTGACAAGTCTGTCACCCATGAAGAATGCTCCTTCTATTGTGCTCTTTCTATCATCTAAGTTTCCAGCCCAATCAATATATGTATAGACTTGAAGCTCAAATTTTCCTTCTCTTTTATACCATAATCCATAGTCCTTGGTATTCTTTAGATATCTAAGAATTATTTTGACAATAGTCATGTGTGATTCTTTGGGATTATCAAAGAATCTTGCAACTATTCCAACTGCATGTGCTATATCTAGTCTAGTATGAACAACATACATGAGTTTTCCAATCATAGATCTATATAGAGTCTTATTTACCTCGGTTGACTTGTCTTTTTTTTCAGCTTGCATCCGGTTTCCATAGGTGTTCCAATTGGTTTGGAATCTTCCATCTTGAATATCTTCAACACTTCCTTGATGTATTTGGATTGTGTGATATATATGCCTGCATCCTATTGAAGAATCTCTAGACCAAGAAAGAATTTTATCTCCCCAAACATTGACATCTCAAACTCTTTGCTCATTTCATTAGAAAATGATTTACATAACATAACATTACCCCCAAATATGATATCATGAGCAAATATTTCAGCAATCAAAATATTATCATCAGTATCTTCTTTTAAATACAGATTTCTATTTTCACTTGTTCTTACAAATCCATTACTTATGAGATAGGAGTGAAGTCTTTCATACCAGGCTCTTAGTGCTTGTTTCAATCCATACAAGGATTTGTGTAGTCTACAAACCATGTTTCTCTTGTTAGCAAACCCTTCTGGTTGTTCAATGTATACCTCTTCCTCTAGTATTCCATTTAGGAATGCAGATTTGACATCCATTTGGTATACCTTGAATCCTTTGAATGCAGCATAAGAAAGTAGAATTATTACTCCTTCTAGTCTAGCAATGGGTGCAAAGGTTTCTCCATAGTCAATACCTTCTTCTTGTGCATACCCCTTGCATAATAATCTCGCTTTGTTCCTTGTGACTTCTCCATTCTCATTCAACTTGTTTCTGAATATCCATTTGGTACCAATGACATTCTTATCATTCGGTCTAGGTACTAATGTTCATATTCTATTTTTCTCGATCTGTTATATCTCTTTATTCATAGCACTGACCCATTCTTCATTTTCAAGTGCATTATCAAAATATTTAGGCTCAAAATCACAAATTAAACATCTAGTGTTTAGTGACTTACTTCGTGTTCTCATTCTAGCCTTCTTGTCTCCTATGATCTGCTTCTGTGGATGATGTCTTCTGATATACTTGGCAAGTAACAGTTTGGCTCTTTGTTCATCATTTTAATCATTATCTTGACCTTCATTTTGATCTTCATCACTCAGAATATCATTTTGAGCAATTTCCTTATTTTTTCTATATGCAGCCTGATGCTGGGGTGTATTGTTTTGTTGCTAGGGAACGGAACACTATTGCTCAGGAAGAGTGTCAGGTTCTTCATTGTAAACAAACCTATTGTAGTCTTCCAGTTCATTTCTACTTTCCTCATCATTTTTCTCTACAAACTCATCTATTGTGACATTTACACTCTCAATTATCTTGTTAGAGGACTTGTTAAGACATTTATAAGCCTTGATCTTGGTGGAATACCCTAGAAAGATTCCTTCTTCACTTTTGAAGTCAAGCTTTCCCTTTCTATCATCTTTCAAAATATAACATTGACTTCCAAAAATTTAGAAGTACCTTACATTGGGTACGTGTATCCATACCATAGCTCATAAGGTGTCTTTTTGGTGTCTTTATTCAATTGAACTCTATTGAATGTGTAGATAGCAGTACTGGTAGCTTCCCTCCAGAATGTTTGAGTGATGCCCTTTTCAATCATCAGTGTTCTAGCACAATCAACAATGGATATGTTCCTTCTTTTAGCAATCCCATTTTGTTGTGGTGTTCTTGGTGCAGAAACCTTTCTTTTAATTCCATGCTCATTACAAAAGTTAGTGAATTCATTAGAAATAAATTATCCTCCTCTATCTGATCTTAAGCATTTCAGTTCCTTACCACTTTGTTTTTCTACAATAGCTTTGTACCATTTAAACATCTTGAATGCTTCTGATTTTTCTTTTAAGAACGTAACTGTCATCCTTATAGAATAATCATCTACAAATATAATGAAGTATCTATCACCATAGTAGCTCTTAGTTGTCATGGACCCACATAGATCAGTATGGACTAATTATAAAATAGCATTAGATGTATGGGTTTCTCTCTTGAAACTAGACTTTGTCATTTTACCTTTTTGACAATTCTTACACATGATATGGTCGGGCTTTGACATGCTCGGTAAGCCTCTTACTTTTCTTTTATTTATTATCTTAATCATGTTGTCAAAATTCACATGACATAGCCTATTATGCCACAACCATATGTCTTTGTTTCTAGCCATTAAAAATGTGGTGTTAATATCATCAAGATAGAATAGGTTACCTTTTGTCTGTTCACCAGTTCCGATGAACCCTCCTGATTCATTAAAGGTTTTTGCCTTTTTGTTCTCAAATGCAACTCGGTGACCTATGTTATTCAGCTGTGAAACACTCAATAGATTATAGTTAAGTCCTTTTACCCATAATGTATTTTCACTTCTGATCAGATTATTTAACATTATTGTTCCTTTACCTTCAACCAGACAAGATGAGTCATTACCCATTCTTACTGATCCACCAATATAATACTCAAAAGTTTCAAAATTTTCTTTGTCACCAGTCATGTGGTGAGCGCATCCACTATATATAATCCAAAAATCATTCTTACTAACCTTAGATATGAGTGCAGTCTCAACATACCTTTCCTCTTCGTCTGAATCATCCTTCATGGAAACAAATACCATCTCAATATCTTTATGAGATTCGGTGTCAATATCTCCAACCTTGTTCTCAGGTAGGTAACAAGATTTCTTCCCTTTTTCCTTGTAGTCTCGGGTATCTCTTCTATTAGATTTTCAGTTGCTTCGATAATCTCTGTTATCACTTCTGTCAAACTTCTTTTCATATGATTTGTCACTATTTCTGTCTTCTTTTCTTTTGCTCGGACATCTAGCAGCAAAGTGTCCAATCTCTTTACAATCAAAACATACCAATGGTAATTTACCTTTGTATCTACCTTTTCCTCTCTACAATCTTCTAGCCATTAGTGCTTCAATCTCATCAATTTCTTATTGATCACTATCACTTTCACTATCATTTCTCATAGTGTGCTTATGACTTGACTTACTTATTTTCAAAGAAGATTTGAATACAGAATCAATAGATGGTAAGAAACTATTATCAAAGTTATTCATCTCAAATGAAATAAGTCTACCAACCAAACTATCTAGAGTGACATTGTTATTTGCTACTGCTCTCATTTCTTGTATAGAAGATACTCTAATAGCATAAACATGTAGTAAGGTTCTTAGGATTTTACTTACCACTGTTTCTTCTTCAAGTACACCTCTGACTCCTTAGATAGCATTGACTATCTCTTTGATTCTGCAGCTGTATTGAGTGATATTTTCTCCTTATTTCATTCTTAGGTCATCAATTTACCTCTTAGGCTTTCTGCCTTAGCTCTTAGTACATTTGCATCTCCTCCATGTACTAGCTTCAATTTGTCACATATTTTCTTTGCAGACGTGCATGTTTTGACATCTTCAAATTCAACATCAGAGAGTGAGGAAGCAATTTCTATCATCATATAATTGTGCTCATGCTTTTCTCTCAATTGATCAAGTGTGTGAGGTCTTGTAGGAAACACATATTCAGTATCCAAGTATGGAGTTACATCATTTCCAATACTTTATAGGTGGATTCTTATCCTGCTTTGCCATGATGCAAAGTTCTCCTTATTAAACTTAGGCACATCTCATTTTCTCATCTTGTGATCTTTTTCTTAGGTCATTAAACCTTCCTTTCTAAGAACACAAGCTCTGATACCAATTGCTAGAATAACTGAGAGGGGGGGTGAATCAGTGGCCTAAAAAATATTCTATAAATTGACCCATAAACTTAGTAACACAATTATAAGCCTCTAGTTATCTATAGTCCTACAAGATGTATGCCTTGAAATAATCTTATCAAATAACTATTTCTCAGAGTTCATTGCTAAACCATATTCTTAAGTTTTACTGAATAACAGTCTAGCCTTTACCAAAATATAGTAAATAACCTAGTGTTTACCGATCAATCCTATTTTCATAATGTGTAAAGAAAAAAATCAAAGTAATGAATCAAAAAAATATTTGACACGTGGATTTTTAATGTAGAAACCCTGTTAAGGGAAAAACCACTTGGGTTTGGTAACCCAAAATTTTCACTCTTCTGAAGTGAGCTCGATGAAGAGCCAACCCTGTTAAAGGTTACAAACACACTGTTAAGTGTGACCTTGTTAGAGGATTTATCATTAACAGTTTATCACTTGATATCTAGTGTTCACTATGCTATATTCATGATAAACATTTTGATACTCCTTGGGATGTATCTCAATATATAAACATTGGTTAGATCCTACTTGGTTAAGAGAATTTCTGATCCAATAGTTAAACTGAAACAGTATATGATCTATTCATAAATAAAACTTAGACTTGTAGATGTTTAGATCTATTGTAAGATCATAATACCTTTCTGATCAATGTTTCCCTTTAATACCTTTGCTCCACTTCTTTCTTTCAATGATGTTGTGCTTCTCTATTGCTCGGTGTCCACAGAAAACTTTAGCTCTATTCTTTAGCTTGTATGATCAGGTCTGCATGAGGAATTTATTCACCAGTATTCTCTTCAACATCCTATTCTATTCACCCGTAATTCATAATGAATTATCTTTTCTCTCTTATAGACATAATTTCACCATTTGTAGGTCCTTGAATTTCTTGTTCTTGGCATAATCCACAATTCTCGCAATTCTTTCTTTATAGCTTACTTCATTTTTATCCCGTAGATTTCTCCTTGAGAACTGGAATAAAACTGCTTTAAAACTCTAGCTTATCTCTAGCTTTTAACTTGTCGATGAAAACAATGTGATCAACCAGTTAACTCCATATTTATCTCTTTCCAGCTAAGTCTTTTTTCATTTTTGAACTTCAATTCTTATCAGTGTTTAACTCTTTGTTTTCTCGGTCTTGACTTCAGTTGTCCTTTGGAATTTATGTCTATCAGGGTTGTCTGTTCATCGGGTAACATTGTGGTTCTGTTCATTGGTAATGCTTGATCGGGTATCTTCTTCAGGTATCACTATGACTCTTATCTCAGGGTGCACTGTCTGTCGGTGTGTTTGTCACTTAGTGCATACTAAACTTTTATGCATTACTGATAACATGACCTTTATCTCTTTGGTTCTTTGAAGTCTTTGACACTATGTATATAACCAATCAGATTATATCAAGTTGACATCAATGACAATACAATACATTAACTGATTTAATGTCATGCATTGGGTGTGTGCACCAAGTTGTGGACCAAAAAAGTGAACACATCTTTAAAAAAAATCAAATTTCATATAACCCGATCGGGTTATTGAAATTTAGAAATTGTACTAGGCTTGGTCACCAAGCCTAGACAATATTATTAATTTTTTTAACTTTTTATGAACCCAATCGAGTTTTGAGATGTTTCGATTAACCCGATCAGGTTATTAGACATATAATATTTTCTAATAACCCAATCGGGTTCTAAGATGTTCCTAATAACCCAATCAGGTTATTAGAAACATATTATATTTTGGACATCCTGCGGCTTAGGCCATTTCTAATGCCTAAACCATAGAGCAGCAGAGCTTAGGAGACCAAAAAAACTACAGAACCCAATCGAGCTTTGAAGAAAACAATAAATCTTCAACAATTTGCACATTTTCAAGCAATGCTACCCCATAAGAAAGGTATGTATTATTGTTTTTTTTGTTTTGTTGTTTTTTTTTGCTTTTTTTTATCAAATCGGGTAATGATATTGATTTTTTTTTTCTTTTAAATTAATTTCATATCATATTCATCAAACAACCCCAAAAGAGGAAACAGAAATGAAAGAGCACCCCCCATAAACCCTCCTCCAAATTCTCCTCATCCACGACCATTGTCACCCGTAAACCCTCCTCAAAATTCTCCTTGTCCACCACCATCGCCACCCATAAACCCTCCTCAAAATTCTCATCGTCCATAGCCACAGCCACCACCACCCATAAACCCTCCACATGTGCCATTAGATCATGTAAATGCAACACAAGAGGACCTAGTGCAACTCCTTAACAAAATCAGTGCACAAATTAATATATTAGTCAATAGGTTGAAGGCTTTCAGTCTTCAACATCACTCTACCCTCGCCACTACATTAGAATAATGTCCAATAGTGAAAATGAGGTGTCTAAAGATGTGACAAAATGGGGTTCATGGAGGGATAGGTGTTGTACATATTATGTTGATGGTTTATCATATGAGGATGTGAAAAGAAAAGGCATATAAAAATGTGACATATGTGCCCTTTTTACCGATTCTAATACTAGCAATTCTCTAGAAGTTAATAAAAAATGGTTTCCTATACATTGGTGTGTTCATAGGGGGATGAAATCATCTTTTTGGGATAAGTGGTACTTGGTATTTGACCAACCACCTTGTAATAATAATGAGGTGCCTTTATATTTTTTGAGGAAGCTATACTGTGAGTTTATCCTTGGCAAGAAGCTGAATTACTTTGACTTTCATGAGTTCCAGGGTAGAGGGAGAGACTCTGCATAGGATAAACCTGAGGCACATAGGATTACCCAACCACAAGAGAGGACGTGTACTATGAGAAAACCCCTCATTCATGTTGTGGTCCTAGTAGTGGTGAGGGAGTCTATGGATATACAAACTCTTCATGCAGCTGAATCATTGACTGATGTCATTATCCAGCATGACACTCAGTTAGTTGGAGAGGATGGATCAGTGCATGTGCCACTTCCATCTTCATCAAATGTGCCATTCGGATCATCCCATCCCACACCAGCTCCATCATCATCAGATGCACTATTAGGATCATCTCATCCCGTGTGAGCTCCATTATCATTAGATACATTTGCAGGATTAGCCCAACCCATTGAGCATATATGCATCAGTTGTAATGGTATATCTGATGGGGTAGATAGCCAGGTGAGTGTGGATGGTTCGACATCCCATTCATGTGTACATTGTGGGAGAAGATGTCAGGCATCCACTATTGAGGATGTGGCCCTCACAGATGATCTATTTTCAATGGTGTATGGTATAAAGCCAATAAAAGTTTGTTTAAATTTGTGTTTTGACATGTTATTTTAATTAATTACCTAAATCTGTTAAAAGTAAATAAAATTTTATGTATAGAAGAATCTGAATTGATACATGAATAATATCCATTGCAGGGTGCAGCTGGTGGTACAAGAACACCAAGGAGTTCTCGTTATAGTAAACATAGATAGGTAGCTCAACCACCTCAGGTAATGTTTTTATAAATATTCCTAAAATAGAATAGTACATTGTTTTTTTAAAATATTATATCTTAATAATTTGTATGGTGGTAACCTAGTGTATGTTTGTTTTCTATTGCTTTATGGTCAAAGAATTTTTCTAATTTAATTCAACTCAAGGAATTCCCTTCCTTGTATATCCATCATGAATCAAATTGATTTGAACTCCCGCCCTCCATCCTTGGACTCAATTCAACCAATGATGAACTCATACATAGGCTCATACCGCAACCAATCACTAATTGGCTTTTGAATCAACCTTGAACATCATTTAGAATATCCCACCATCATTCTTTCACTCTTATTTCTTGATCAAAATCATGAATACAATCTCTATTTTTTCACTGATTGTGATTATCCTTGATCCTTCAATACACCTACATGGCCTTCTGAAGATTCCCAACATATAACTTCTAAGACACCCCAAGAACCCCTCAACTCATCACAAGGTCCTTATCCCATCGCTCAAAGCACATTCACTTGCTAGTTTAGTAAAATTTACTCTCTGGCATTTCACTGTCATACTAGGACAGTCCCCATCTACTTTTCTATATCTTCACCATAGACAATAACCCATCTAAACCCTAGGGTCATAACCACCCCAAATATATTCATCACTCCCCATACCACCTACTCTGATGCAAGTGTCAAGGGTATGATGATCCAATCAATGAATCAATTAACTCTCTATAAAGAGTGGCAAACTGTGACTCTCACACCTTTAAAAATTGATGCAAAACAAAACCTCAATACCCCCCATGAGAATTATGAGTTGGAGACAAAAGAGATGGGTTCATCATGAAGAGGCTTACTAAGACCCAAGCCACTATAAGTCTTAGCGCAAAAATGGTTACAAGGATTACAAGCCCACACAATGATCAATGGGGACCTTAGACATCATAGAGGAATCAAAATGGACTTGGTCCATGCACACAATCAAACTGATTGAGACCTTTGAAGGAATTTGCTAAAATGTCCAGTCAAATGCTAGTAGCCTTGTCCAGGTAGTATAGTAAGGATAACTTTGGAAAGCCCCAAAATATTTAGGGATTAAAAAATAGATTCAAATACCCTTTACTAAGATACATCTAAACCAAGAGCACCAAGGTTTGAGGGGTCAAAATAGAGGCTAAGTCAAAGAATCTCATACTGGACCAGAGGGCTAATTAGGCCTCCACTAAAGAAGGAAGTGCTAGAAAATGGAAGTGTTTTATTCTGAAACCAATTGGAACACTTAGTTATTCACAAAAAAACATCAAATCCACAATTAGGTCCCTTGGTACGTGGTTCTCTAGAAGTTATACACTACTGTGTATATTCAAATTTGGTGCATACATTGAGATATACACCTAGGGCTCGATCATATGGCCATCTCCCTGCATCAACACAAAGAAAACTTGCATAATCTTTGAAAGCATATTACAAAGAATCTTTTCACTAGATATTATCCAATTCCCATAGTGGAAATGCTTCAAACTTGAAAAACAATGTGAAACTCTTAGAAATGAACAAAAAATACAGTTGCAGAGACAAAAAAATAGGATAATTGGAGTTATAGGTAAGATCTCTTCACCAAACTAGTTGCATTTGAAGGCTAATACATAGGGAGATCTGGCCAAGTCAGGTTTATGCAGAGTTGAAGCCCATGACTATAGTACATATCCTATGACCATAGTGTACCAAGTGGCTTATAACTACCCAAACTTGGAACTAGGTCTCACAATTGGATCTCAATGATAGAATAATTATAAAGCCTTGAACTACAAGATGTCTTGGGTCCCTTTGGGCCAAGAGTGCATTGATAAAATCAAGGGTCTACAATCTTCATGAGACTCCATGTGCTAGGAGGTGCTCTTGCACCATACTCTCAACCTAAAAGCACTCTAAATCCCTCCATGCTAAGGGTAAAAACACTAAAACATACTCACTACTAGGCTACAAATGTCCCATTACCTACTACAAAAGTGGTCCTAACCTTTGACCCCCACGAATACAATCTGGACCATCCTTCTCTAACTGTGCCTACAAATTTGTTAAAGAATAGTCTTGTGCGTGATAGAAGAGTTCAAAATCTTATATTATAATAATGGTTCATAAAATTTGATTATAAACTTGTGATAATAGAGTTGTGGAGCATAATTGTTTGTGGAATTCAAGTGAATCATAATCTTCATTGTAAAATATTGCTCATATATTTATTTGGTGTTTTATAGGGCTTGTCAGGGGATGAGATTTCTGACATTGAGAATGTCACCCTTTCTACCATTGACTTTGGCTTAGAGAGCTATGTGGTATCATATTTTACACACCTCTTTTTTATAGTTTTAATTGAACCCATACGGTATCATATTATTTCTCTTATGTTAATTTTGTTTTTGTTAGCCTACCACACCAAGCTTGAGGTCATTAGGAATGAGGAAGAAATCATCGGGGACATTGAAACAAAAAAGGTAATTAAGTCCAATTTAAGTATATTTGTTGAAATGTATTATGAACATTTCAATGTAGTCTATATTGATAAATGCACTTGACTTTTTTATTGTATACATGTAGAATCAATTGGGTTTCATTGAACTGATGAATGCCCAAAACATTGTGATGTAAAAACACGCCTTTCTCTTCTACCCTATCCTCAACTAAGGTCTTCAATAAGCCTCTTCCCTAGCCTAAGTAGGGTTCTTCACTAACCCTAACCTTCAAATATCCCTCGCTCAAGATTCCACTCAATTTCAGCTTGAGTACACCAACTGGAAAACCAAACTACTTCAACACCTAGCCATAGTACTATGCTTGACCTTCTTCACAAACTGATCCAAATGGATCCAGAACTCTTCCATATGGAGAGGTAGTCTCCTGTATTTTTTATTGGATCCAATCCAATTTCCACAAACTCCCTTTGCACTAATACCCTAAACGAGTTCCAAGAACAAAGCCAAATTCACCCAAAATAGGGCTACAAGCATTAGGCCTAATTAGGATCTTTTCCTGCAATAAATTGTAAAACTCCTTAACAAGTTGGAAAACTAGCAATGGATATAGATACCCTTTATCAAGACACTAAATATTTTCTAGGTCTTATTTCCATAAAGTGTCCGTACAGTGACTCCTATAATCATGCCTAAAAATCAGGGTTTCTAAGAATTATGTCTATCTGCACAAAAGAACTTGTTCTTGGCACACTAAAATCCTCACCCAATCCTCTCCTTCAAGTTGGGGCTCCTCCACACACCACTGTACCTCTCCAAAATCACTGATAGAAGCAATGAATTCTTTCAATCCCTCCCATTAGCTATGTAGCTTCCTGTGATACCTAGCCATGCAACTCTGGCTCGCATAGGGCATCACATTAAAAATATCTCACATGCTTTCCAGGGACCCTCTTTCACTTTATAATATATACATTGATTCATCTCCCTGATCCCAAAGGCCCATGCATATTCCACGGTGGGAAAAGGATCTATGACCCCATCTTCACCAGTTGCTTGGTTCACACCAGTGACTGGACAGAAAACAAATTAATTTACAAGACTAACTAGAAGCTTAAAAAATGGAAATCCAATACCACACAGAAACTTAAAAAAACCTACTCTAACACTTTGATTGATTACAGTACTCAATTCAATCCATTAAAACACTAATTACTTAGAAAAACAAAACATTGTGACTGTTCTTTCTATTACCCAGTCCGTACACACACTTACAAAAACAAGCCAACCATTTCAAAAGGTCAAGGATAACCTTAATTAGTTGACCAAGAGACAAAATCAACAGTTTTAGACAGTTATGAAACCAATTTATTGAAGTTGCAATTATGCAACAAATGATGTCAATGTTGTCAATGACAACATTGACAACTTTTACATCTTTTTGGATTTGCTCTCCAAACTTGGTCATCAGTCCGCCAAACTTAACCAAATGCCTATCTAAGGTGTTAGAACATTGAAATAGGACCTCAAGTCCCTTACTTGTCCAATTTAACATCATAATGCATAAAACACCCTATTTGACCTAATGTGGACAATCTACCAAATAAGGTCACTAAGGACCTATTAAGTCATCCTACACTAACACACTTCACACTAGGACTTGTTTAGTCCACTTATTGCACTATTGGTTTGTCTAGGACCACTACAAGCCAAAAAAAAGATAGAAGCCCTAGGTCCCTTTCTAGCCCTACCTAGGTGCTCCTGCCCCACATTGTTGATGCTCAGGAGAGGGAGGAGGTAACACATTTTCATATTTACTTTCAATTACATTCTTGTTTGTTCAAAATATTTTAGAAATCATGTTCCTCTATTAGTATGTCATTTGCTATGACTTTTCATACAGGAATTGGTCATAGCTACCTCAGATGAGGAAAACCCTTTTCCACTTCCTAGGGATCCCTTGCCTAGCACATGAGATCCAACAATGGTATGCATATTCTTTTTAGTCCATGCATTTTTTATTTTTTAGTATTTCTTGTTTATAACATGTATTTTGTATTATTTTTTCTATTTTAGGACCCTTCACCACTACCCTCCATTCCTCTACCTGGCCATATTTCTAGGAGTCCCTCTCACCCATGATGGAGCCCATTTCATTTATCAGTCAGCCCAAGCATAAGAGATCTAGCTGAGGCTTCAGCATGCAAATTACAGCCCAATATTTATTTATTTTGAGATAATATATATGGCTTAACATTTGAATTGTTCTTGTGCGGAGACTTAGTGAACCAAGTGCTGCTGCAAAGAAGCTTAATTTTGATGATCCACCACAGTCATAGATATATCAATACATTTTGTAGATCTAGTTGTGGTCATTGAATGACCAAATTCTGAATATGTGTGTGTGTGTGTGTGTGTGTGTGTGTGTGTGTGTGTGTGTGTGACATTTTTACATTGTATATATCGACCTGGACATAGTTGATGTCATTTTTTGTAGCTCTATTATGGATTTGGCATGAACACCATGTATTGATATGTATGTTATTATTGTTCATTTTGTTGTATATGAAACTTCAAATTTGATCCTTGAATTATTTGGTTGGATTTTATGTCTTAAGTGTATTCTTGTTTCACATGACTTGCATATATGCATGTGTGTTTCAATAAATTAATGTGCCTGTGTGTGTACTTCATGTATATTCATGTATATGACTCATAACCTAAATTCATGTGTACGACCTATGTGAATGACTTAAGTGAAATCTTGTCTATGCTTCATAATATAGGCACTACATGTTTGCTCCAGGACATAAGCAATTTTGTGATTTAAGTGAATTAATGCTTGATGTGATACATTGTATTTAGATGTATCTTTCATGCTCTATATGTATGCACTCGATTGCTTAAGTGAATTTATGTTTGTAGGTGTATATTTCATGCTCTATATAATGTTCGTTGGGTGCACCTTGGAAATTATAGGGGGCTTTGGTGAAGGGCACCCAAGCAACACTAGGCATGGATAGGAGTCTTCATTGAGTCATCTTCACATATTTGTAATCATGGTTAGATCCTAGAGATCAACCATTCATTTTAAGTAGATTGGTCTCATTGTAAAGTCAATCCATCTAAGGTGTCTTTATAAACCTAAGGTTGATTAGACTCATGACCTATGATAGGATAAGTAGGTTTGATATTTTTGGTCTAATAAAGCTCCTACTATAGGATCTAAGGGTCTTCTAAGTCCTTTCAATAGGTCTAGAGGTCCTAATAGCAACATTGTCAAAAGTTGCACAAAAAATTGCAGTGTTACTCAATTGAAAGTTGCTCAATGGTGCATCTTTCAAACCATTCATTGTGGGACCAAAGTTCCATTAGTTCCATCAGCTCTAGTTGGCCAGGTAAATGCTAGGGGAGACCCTTTTTCTCTTGCGAACCATCGAGAACATTCCGACGCAACTCGTACTGAAGTGTTCCCAAGGTGCACTAAGCCAAATTGGGCAGCAATTTTTGGAGAGCCATATCTCAAACCCCGTGAGAGATATCAGAGATCTGTGAAGTGCACAAGGACCATCTTTGGATGGCCTACAAGCACGTGGCTCAGTTCTGGGAGATTCCACTCCTATTCCATTTTCTGACCCGATCTCAGTTGGTGCAAAATGTTATAGTGTTGCTCAGTTGAAAGTTTCTCAATGGTGCATATTTCAAACCATTCTTTGTAGCACCAAACTATCAGCTCCATCAGCTCTAGTTGGTCAATTAAATGCTAGGGGAGACCCTCTTTCTCTTGTAAACCATCAAGAATGTTCTGGCACAAGTTGTACCAAAGTGTTCTCAAGGTGGACTAAGCCAAATTGGGCAGCAATTTTTGGAGAGCCATATCTCGGACCTTGTGAGAGATATCAGAGATCTGTGAAGTGCACAAGGACCATCTTGGGAAGGCCTACAATCATGTGGCTCAGTTCTGGGAGATTCCACTCAGATTCTATTTGCTGACCCAATCTCAGTTGGTGCAAAAAGTTGTAGTGTTTCTCAGTTGAAAGTTTCTCAATGGTGCATCTTTCAAACCATTCGTCATGGGACCAAACCGTCAGATCCATCAGCTCCAGTTGCCCGGGTAAACACTAGGGAAGACCTTTTTTCTATTGTAAACCATCAAGAACGTTCCGGTGCAAGTCATACCGAAGTGTTCCTAAGGTGCACTAAGCCAAATTGGGCAGCAATTTTTGGAGAGTCATATCTCAGACCTCATGAGAGATATCAAAGATTTGTGAAGTGCACAAGGACCATCTTAGGAAGGCCTAAAAGCGTGTGGCTCAGTTTTGGGAGATTCCAATTGGATTCCATTTTTCGACCCGATCTCAGTTGGTGCAAAAAGTTGCAGTGTTACTTAGTTGAAAGTTTATCAATGGTGCATCTTTCAAACCATTCGTAGTGGGACCAAACCGTCAGCTCCATCAGCTCCAGTTGACCGGGTAAACACTAGGGGATACCCTTTTTCACTTAAAAACCATCAAGAACATTTCGGCGCAAGTCGTTCCAAAGTGCTCCCAAGGTGCACTAAGCCAAATTGGGTAGCAATAGAAGTAAAACAATTTAAACATCCACAAAGCATAACATATAACACCATAATTTTGATTGTAATAGATGTAAAAAAATTCAAACATACAATACATGGAAAATATATAATATGAAAGTGAACATACATACATAAATACAATGCATGACAAAGATATAATATGAAAATGAACATACATACATAAACCTTTTATTTCAATGCAATATTAATAGGGGATGTAATCATATGATAGTGTTCTAATTATGTGTCCATTCTATGCAAAGATTTTATTGTTTGTGAAGTTGTAGAGCCAAGAATCTCAGTCTTATTGCTGACTATTCTCAAAGCTAGTTTATGAGAAATCAACATTCATTTTGAAGTTGCCAAGATGAATTAGTCTCTCCCACTTTCTGTGATGATCTGTATCTTGTGGGAGAGGCCTATCCTTTTACATTAATTTTCTTTAGATATTCATTTGCAGGGACAAGTAGGAGGATGAAGTTAGAGGGCTCTAATGGAGACAAAGTGCTAATTTGGGGTGCATGGTGGTTGGGCCAGTCAAGGTCTGAGAGTTTCAGCCACATGAGGGCTACTTTTTATGGCATAGAATGTCATAATATGTTAATATGAAGGTGTTGGATCCATTGGAAGGGTCTGGAGATGAGTGGAAGTGCCTGGTTGAGTAAACCCTAGGGTAGAGTGCCTAAAAAAGAGGGTTTGATAAATGGGAGTATAGATGAGCATGTATGGTAAAAAAAAGTTGGAAATCCTATGTTTCAAAAGGTCTAGGAAAACTGTTTCAAGTCCTTAATTCCTAGAGATGAGCGGGGATAGGATTTTCTTCTTTAAGAAAGGGCTAATTAGGCCTTGGATGAGGGTTATAGGGTGATGGAAAGGTTCACCAGTCAAAGGCTAGAAAACTAAGTTTGATATGTGTTAAATAAATCTGAAAAGAGTATTAGAAAATATAAACATATTGGTAGGTTGTTTGGAAATTTTGTGAGTTATTTGCAGATTATTGTCTAGACAGGGCTACTAGGCAAGCCTAGAAGGGCTATAGTAAGAAATGGTGAAAGATGAATTGATTGGAGTGAATGGTGAGTTGGATCATGGTAGATAGACCATGTTAAGATGATCTATGGTGTTAGGATCATTGTGAGAAGCTTGGTTGGAGTTTGGGTATGGTGGAGGCACTAGGTGCACTAGGTGACCTAGGATGGAGTTGGTGCAAGGGGAGGTTGAGGAAATGGAAATAAGATAGTTAATTCATGAGAATCATTGTGGAAGTGAATTAAAAAGTCAAAGAACTCTACTATATCCTTGAGTGAGGTTGACTCCTTGAGTGGATTCCAATTTGTTTGTAGAATCCTCAAGTTGAGTTAGTCTCCTTAGGGTGATAGTGGAGGGCTTTGCATCAGAGAGAGAGAGAGAGAGAGAGATATTTTTACTTCTTCATAACTTGATCAGGTTTTGAAGAAGTGAAAATTGTGTGTTTTATTTTCTAGAACCCGATCGGGTTATGGAGTTGAAAATGTACTTTTATCTTTTCAGAACCTGATCAGGTTATTTGAAATTTAGAAACCCGATCAGGTTATGGCTTGGGAAGACTTTGGAAAATGACCCAAAGGCTAGGAGGCTCATTTTCCCTCCATTTTTGTTCTTTTAGATGTTTTTTCATCTTGTAAGATGAATTCAGGACTTTATCTTCATCAGGTTTGCAATTTGTCAACTAGGTAGCTTTATAACTTTCACCATAATATCATACGTCTTCTTATCTTTCTAACCATATAAATTTTTCTATTTTTGAACAACATTAGCATAGTAAGCTTTAATTTTCTTTACCAGTGTTTTGATTGTCCTCACAGACATATGTCTACCATTTTTTAATAACTTTTGATATACTTAATAAAATTACAAATAAATTACATATTATTGTTCTACACTTGATTCTATACACTTTTTAAAAAAAAAAATTCATTTCAATTATTTTGATGCAAGTTATGCCCATCGCACGAACAAGTACCAAATTTGTAGGATGCGATCACTTCAAAAAATCACAGAAAAAAATACTCATTGGAAAATTACAAAAAAATACACAACTTCTAGATCTCACTCTTACCTATCATCCTACCAAATTTATTTAAAAAATACTGAATATAACTATATCTTTTGTACCACACACGGAAACAATTATGTTATGTTTTTCCAAAAAAATCAGGAACATGTTTTCATGCGCGCGAGGTTTGACCCTCTTAATATTATTGGTTTTGAAAAAACATTAGTGTTTTAGAAACTAGATTCAGAGTACTACAATTTTTATTTTTTACACATCTTTTTATTTTGAGTGCATGATCCTCAAACTCCTATTCCAAGTTCAGGTTTACCCAATTTTAGAAAAAATGTGTCCACTTATACCCCACTTTTTGGTTCACAACTTGGTGCACATACGCCATTAGCTTTCTATAGCTCGGCGATCATCAAATTAACATCTTCAAGCATTCAATCAGTTATAGTTCATCACAGAGGACCAACACAAAATGACTTTTACATGTGCATGGGGCACCTATTGTTGGAACATCATGCCATTTGGTCTAAAAAATGCTAGAGCAACATATCAAAGGGCCATGACAACCATCTTTCATAATCCCATCCACAAGACAATGTCAGACTATGTTGACAACATACTTGCCAAGTCAATGCTTAGAAAGGATCATCTACAAGTATTTGGACCCATCTTTGATAGAACGTAGGAATACAAGGTCTGTTTAAACCTGAAAAAATGTGCATTCGGGGTCATCGCATGGAAGCTATTGGGATTCATAGTGTCACATCGAGGCATAGAGGTAGACCAAGATAAATTAAAAGAAATACTGGACATGCCACCACCAACCAACCTAAGGAAACTAAGGGGGTTACAAGGTAGGCTCCAATCTATCAGGTGCTTCATAGCCCAGCTAGCAGACAAGTGCCATGTATTCCAATATCTACTACACAAGGACATAACATTCATATGGATAGAATAATGTGAATAAGTGTTCCAAATATTCAAGGAATATATACTCAATTCTCCCATATTGGTGCCACCTGTCCAAGGTAGGCCATTACTTCTATATATCTCGCCAACCAAATCAGCATTAGGCGTACTCTTAGCACAATATGATGACATAGGAAAGGAGAGAGATATCTACTATCTCAGTAGAAGATTGGTAGGCTATGAGCTCAACTATACGCCAATTGAAAAATCATGCCTAGAAGTTGTCTTCTTTTCCCAGAAGCTGAGGCATTACATGCTAAGCCATCAAACAAAGTTGATAGTGCACATTGATCGCCTCAAGTATCTACTAAGCAAAGCAGCACTCACCAGATGACTAGCAAAGTGAGTGATGATCCTAAGTGAATTTGACATAGAATACATAGACAGAAAAGCCATCAAACGGTAAGTGATTGCAGATCAACTAGCAGAGGAACCTATTCAGGATCATCAGCCTATCATATGGGTGATACCACAATAGTGGGTTACACTTTTCGGGAGGAAGGAATTCATCTCAAAAAGCGTGACCCTACAAAATATTTTTCTTTGTTTCGATCGAAAATACTAAATACTTTCGATCGAAATAGACTTACTTTCGATCGAAAGTACCTAAACTAAGTACTTTCGATCGAAAGTTACTTTCGATCGAAAGTATCTAAGTACTTTCGATCGAAAGTAACCTAGTTACTTTCGATCGAAAGTAACTAGGGTTATTTTAGCGGATAAATCCGCCGAAATAGTCATTGCAACTGTTTCGGCTTGGTTGAAAGGGACAGTGGCTGCCAGGGCTTCCGTTTCATCGAACGTCTATTAATAAGGTTTTTCACATTTTTAATTGGAATATTTTATTTTTTTATAATATATATTGTTTGTATATACATTTTTTAATGTTTTTTAATATATATTGTTTGTAAATATGTGTATATATGCATGTATATGTGTATATATGTGTGTATATGTGTATATGCATGTATATGTGTATATATATGTGTGTATATGTGTATATATGTGTGTATATGTGTGTATATGTGTATATATGCATGTATATGTGTATATATATGTGTATATGCATGTATATATGTGTATATATGCATGCATATATATGTATATGTGTATATATGTATGTATATGCATATATGTGTATATATATGTATATATACATGTATATATATGCATGTATATGTGTATATATGCATATATGAACTTATATATATGTGTATATATATATGCATGTATATGTGTGTATATATATGCATGTATATGTGCATATATGTGTATATATATGTATATATACATGTATATATGTGCATATATGTGTATATATGCATATATGTGTATATATACATGTATATATGCATATATGTGT
>MU227777.1:808341-837936 GCA_018584345.1 Thuja plicata
TGAGGTTGAACATAAGATTGGAATGATCTTGACTCTATTGCCCATGGTAGAATAAGGCACTGGTCTAATCATTATTTGGATTATAGTTATTCAGTTCATTGTTTATAGTTTTGTGATATCTTATCTACCTGTTCATTTCAAATTACATACACATTTACTAAACATTATTTCAATTACTTAAAGTATTTCAGTTTACAGTTCATGATATATTGATTTCAGTTATATTTATTTCAAGTTCCTTGCCATACTTTGAGAGATGGAAGTTTGAGTTCCATACACAGGTTATCTACTATAAAAAGCCTATTCAGGTGAAGGTTCACCCGCCTTGGTCCTGCAGAACCAGAAGCGTAGGGGAAGAGGATCATAATCGATCATTCCCGTTAGTTGGCCAAAAACAATTGGATTTCCCATCATTGGATTGGCAAGTCCAAAGGAAATTCAATTCAGCATTTTTGGGCACCAACATGATGTACCAAACTTATCAAAATTTATGTTTAAATTACCACCCTCGTTATTTGTTTGTATAACCTTGATGATATTTTTTTACTATTTGTCACCTTACCAAGGGACCGTCATAAGGATTACATAACAAAACATTTTAAATACATAAAAATAATTACACATTCTTAAGAAGATCTTTCTTTGATGAAACAAATCCTAAATCAAGAGAAGTTCCATCAAGTTCACTTGTGACCCTTGGAAGGGTGTACATGAAACTTAATTCTTGGGTTCTCAGTCCCCAACACTTGAACCATGGATTCTTAAATTACTTGAAAATAATCCATATTGAGTTGTGATAGAGCTTCATTAAGTTTTCTAATGACCATACGAAGGTTATAATTCTCTATCACAGTCTAGTAAGATTGATGGTCAATAATCCATATTAATATCTACACCAAATCCCTTGTTTATTTTCAAAGATCAAACTTCACAATATTTGTATATGCATTCTTTATATCCATCAATAACAAAAAATAATTTAAAAGAAAATTCAAAATGCTTCCATGCAAAGTATCATCTCAAATTGAGAAACTAACTTGAAATAATGGAAATTCTTCCATCCTTTAGTGCCACTAGCCTCTAGTTGATGTGTTTACACTCTATCCACTTGCATCGGGTTCTTCAATGGTCCAATTATGTCAGTCTCTCAAATTTACATCAAGGATAAAAGGGTTTTCATTGAGAATAGAAACATAATGTGTGATCATATTTTTTTTCAAATGATGTTTTAGACCATTGATGCACCCGTATACCTTAAAAAAAGCCCCTTATTTCCCCTGTCAAAGATAATTTTAAAATATCTCACAAACCCTGAATACATGATCACATACAAAATCATACAAATACAATGGAATGATAACAAAAATAAACACTACATAAAAAAAATGATTTCACAATGTTTAAATGTACGCAAGTAGATGATTCTTCAAGTAGGGGTTGATTCCTTCAAACTTCATCTACCTTCACACACAATAATGAATCTTAGTCATACCTAATGATCCACAATACATCCATTGGATCTCCTTGCAAAAAAATTCAGTTCTTTTAGATTGCAATATAATAATGGTGTCCTTCTTGCTTGGATGTCAATATGTGACTTCTTTTAAATGTGTATGGTTGGATTTCATTCAAATTAAAGTCCAAGAAGATTTCATCTACCAAATAATTTATTAAATCATAACATATTTTTAAATCCTTACAACAGATTAGTTAATTTTAATAATATAAGTCTAATTAAAATATGTAGCTAACAAATCTTTCACTTTCACACCGGTCTTATATTTAATTCACCCAATTTCTCTTTATTTGTGTGTAATAAGGAAACAATGAGTTGTTCACCATCATTACTACTCAAATCATGGTCACTCCTACAATTATTTAGCATTTGTCTTGCATATCACCCATTGCAATGTACAAGTAATAACTTTAATACATTATTTACTACATAATTGGATTGTATAATACTTTTTAGAAGTTAAATCTATAGTAGACACAATGTTAAATCCATCATGCAACATATAAAGGAAATTAAGATTTCCAAACCTAGAAAAGTGTGATGCAGTTTATTTCATGATCCTTTCTAATATTCAAAATATGATTTTCACCTTAAACATTGTTAGGATAATCTATCCTATACCAAAAACCCACTCCCTAGACATCCACTAGAAGAGAAGTATTAAACACTAGATTGTATTGAATTGAGGTGAGTATAAACATACAACAAGCTCTTCTTATATAGGCAAGATCATATAGAAAGATAAGATAGGGTTGACACAAGTGTCTCAACTTGGAGGAAGTAGAGTTCTGATAGAACTCTACAATATCCTTCTAGGATATGATAGAGGCCAAATTAGACTCAATCATATCTATCTACCTCATTAATAAGGTTACCTGAGTAAACTTAGATAAAGAGTAAACAGTAAGACTATTTACCCCCCCCCCCCCCCCCCCCTCCCCCTTAAGTGCAACTTAGGGAGTACAACAATGTAGTAGAAATGATTTATGGGTCTCGACAACAAGGCCATGTTAGGTTCCCATTTACAACTATAAAGTAATCTCGCATAACTAGAAAAAATGAGAAAAGCCAATGGGAGAAAATTCCTCTCCAAAAGAGAGAGAAAACAAATGTTGAAAATCAATGAAAGGAAGGAAGGAGGAAACCTCAAGACCCCCCAATGACTACTTCATTTACTCCTAACATCAATCATACTTAAAGATAGTGAGGAGATGCTAAAGGTTTGATAAAGATATCTGCAACTTGCTGCTCCATAGGAGAATATTCCAAAGACAAAACACCATCTTGAATGAGCTACCAAATAAAGTGCATGTGGATTTCAATATGTTTGGTCTGTTGATGTTCCACAGTGTTGGGAGAACTACGGATGGCACTCTAATTGTCACACCAAAGAGTAGTGGGATGATTTACGAAAAATCCAAACTCAACCATCAACTGTCAAAGCCAAAGAATCTCTTGACTAGCCAAGACAACTCCTCGATACTCATCTTCAGTTGATGATAATGTAATATCATATTGTTTTTTGCAATCCCAAGAAACTAGACTAGAACCAAGGCAAAAAAAAATCTAGAGGTACACTTGCAATCATCAACATCACTATCCCAATCTAAGTCAGTGAAGCCCACAATCTCAATAGAACCTGATGTTTAGTGAATGTAAAACTGTATAGTGCCTTGAATGTACCTCAGAATGCATTTAGCTACCTAAAAATGGTTCTCATGAGGATCTTGAGAGAATCGAGAGAGAAGACTAAATACAAAGGAAATATCAGGATGACTATGTGTCAGGTACAAAAGGTTTCCAACTAA
This sequence comes from Thuja plicata, assembly GCA_018584345.1. Lineage (NCBI taxonomy): Eukaryota > Viridiplantae > Streptophyta > Pinopsida > Cupressales > Cupressaceae > Thuja > Thuja plicata. The sequence goes on from MU227777.1 coordinate 811,666, forward strand.
ATGCCTATACAACTTAGCATCAACTAATGGAGCAGTACAGTTGGTAGACAACACAACACCTGACTAAAAAGGAGTAGGGGTTGGTTTGCAATCAGCCATTCCAAATCTTTGGAGCAAATCAAGAGCATACGTTTTATGGAAAATGGAAATACTTGCAGAAGACTTATGAGTTTGAAGACCAAGGAAATAATGCAATAAACCAAGGTCAATCATGTCAAAATGTGTCATCAAAGCTCTTTTATTTTTCTCAATCATATCATGAGAACTCCCTATGAGTATCAAGTCATCCACATAAATAATAAGAAGGAGAAGATTACCCCCATGTTGTTGAATGTAAATTGTAGGACCAAAATGACATCTAATGAATCTTGAAACAAGCAAAAAACTATCCATTTTTTCATACAAGGATCTAGGAGCTTGCTTGAGACCATATAGTGAACATCGAAGCCTACAAACAAGTGAAGAATTACGTACAAAACTCGGTGGTTTCTCCATATAAATCTCCTCTTAAAGATAACCATGTGGGAAAGAACTCTTCACATCTATCTGATACACTAACTAACCCTTTGATGCATCAATATAAAGTACAAAACAAATGGAATCCATCTTGGAAACTAGAGAAAATGTCTCAAAATAGTCAATACCTTCAACCTGAGAAAACCCTTGAGCCACTAGGTGGGCCTTATACTCATCAACATAATCATCAACTACAAATTTTGTGTGATACATCCATTTGCATCGAACCAACTTCATTCCCTTAGGAAGATGAACCAAATACAAAGTATGATTCTTCATCAAAGAAGAATGCTCCTCAACCATAACACTATCCCATTTTGGTATACCTGAGGCATCTAAAATTTTTTGAGGATCAATAGAGACTTCATGACTCAAAAGAATGATAGAAGAATTTTTGGAATGAGTGTGAAGAGTGGTTATGGATCACCTGCAAGAGGACTAGCATCCTCAACAACTGTTCAAGCCCATAAGGGTCTACTTGGTGCAGGTGGAGGAGTAGGTGAAGATGGAGTAATGTCAACAACTAGATCAATAACATCTTCAGAAATGGGATCATCATCATCATCATCATCATCATCATCATCATCATCATCATCATCATCATCATCCTCATCATCATCGTCATCATCATCGTCATCGTCATCGTCATCCTCACCATCACCATCACCATCACCATCACCATCACCATCACCATCACCATCACCATCACCATCACCATCACCATCACCATCACCATCACCATCAACATCAACATCACCATCACCATCACCATCACCATCACCATCACCATCATCATCACCATCATCATCATCATCATCATCATCATCATCATCAAAATCATCGTCGTCATCGTCGTCATCGTCGTGGTCGTCGTCGTCATCATCCTTAGAAGAAGAACGTGAAAGAAGATAGGGAGAGGCTTGTGATGGAGAATCCTTCTAAGTAAAGGATTCATCAAATTGAACATCACAACAAAAATGAACCTCTTAAGTGACAGGATCAAACAATCGATACCCTTCACATCCTCACAATAGCCAACAAAAATGAAGTGTTGACTTTTTTGCTCCATTGCTTTGTGCTAATTATCAGGAATGAATGTCTGTGCATCACTACTAAATACTCTGAAAAAAGATCTTCTGGGCTTGACATGAGACCAAGCCTCCTCGAGAGTCACATTTAGTACTTCCTTATGAGGCATACAATTATGAATATAGTTGACACAATTGAAATCCTTTACCCAAAATGCTAGAGCCATGGACCGAGACTGAAGCATGCAATTGGCCATTTCCTATAAAGTTATATTCTTTGCTTGGCCACACCATTATTCTGATGACTATATGACATTGTATGTTGATGAAGAATACCTTAAAAGTATGACAAAATTCCTTGAATGCATGATTGACATACCCCCCCCCCCTCATTATCTTTCCGGATCTTTTGGATGCAATATCTTGATTGCTTCTCCATAAATATAAGAAAGGTNTGACATCCCCCCCCCCCCTCATTATCTTTCCGGATCTTTTGGATGCAATATCTTGATTGCTTCTCCATAAATATAAGAAAGGTCATGAAGTGTTGAAGGACCTCATTCTTGTACTTCAAAAAGTATGTACCCATGTGCGCCTGGAGAAGTTATAAATTAAGGTGAGCACATACTTGGCCCCTAAAAATGAAGGAGTGGGAAATGACATGAGGTCACTATGGACCAAATCAAGGGGAGTCGAAGCGCGCATGGCCATACCCTTAGGAAAGGGATTTTGATGATTCTTTCCAAAAACACAACCCAAACAAAATCCATTTGAACAAGAGATATGAGGTAAACTAATTACCAAGGTTTGTGTGTTCATCTAATAAAGATATCTATAATTCAGGTGCCCAAACCGTTCGTGCCAGAGCTTGCTCATAGAATCTGCATGAGAAATACAGGATGATCCTGATGAAGAATCAAATCCATAAAACCTATACAAGCAGGTTGCATGATCAATTGTTCGTGAAGTAATATACTTTTTAGGATTGTGCATCTCTTTAATAGTCACATTAGTAGGGGAAAACTCAACAATTTTTCCATTACCATGAGTGCAAATTTGATAGATGGAAAGAAGATTATGAGAAATATTAGGAACAAAAAGAACATCATCATTGCTACCATCATGCATCTGAACTAATCATATCCCTAGAACTAGAATCTGTGATGAGTTCCCAACAGTAATATGTGAAGTAGGACTATCAGAAAGAGAATCAAGAAGATCAACAGAATGAGTCAAGTGATGTGAAGCACCAGAATCAAGAATCCAACTGGAACTTGTAGATGATGAAGCCTTGTCTAAGAGGGCTTGTCCTTTGCTTGAGGAAGAAGAATTAGGGACTACAATATTGTGCCTCTTCATAGCTTATTCTAATGCTGCTTGATGCTAGCCTATGAGAGTATGGTGTTTCATTTTGCCTAGGTTTCCCCTGAAAAGAATAATTCTCCTATTTCTTCTTATACTTAGAAGATGACCCTCTCGAGTGAGAAGGAAAAGTAGAAGGATAAGGAGGTTTAGGATTTGGATCATTATTCACCTTAGGCTTATAGGGAGGCATGTAGGGATGCCACCTCTTAAAGATTAAAATATTTGTGGCTACTTCTTATACTTACCCTTTCCCTTAGGAGATTGAGCCATTAAGGCAGGACTCTTAGGAAGAGCATCCATTTGAATTAACTTGGCTTTCTCCCTAGTTAATCTATCATAGAATTCCTCAAATGGGGGAATCTTATAATATTCTCCCATAACATCCATAGTAGAATAGAAGGAGAGGCAAACACTTGGAAAGGGCCTCTAAGCTTAGACAGGATCAAGAAAATACACTCCTTATCCTCTTTGGCATGACCACAATCTTTCGACTGAGACAAAAAGGACTTGAACTATGCAAGGAAATCCTGAAAAGAGGGAAATGCATTTGGGGAAAGAGAAGTGAGATTGACTTCTAGCTACAAGATTTTGAATTGGTTCACTTTATTATGTACAACCCTGCAAGCTCATACCATACTTCTTTAGGTGTTGTACACTCAACAATGTCAAACAATAGATTATATGACACATGAAAACCGACGAGTCATTTTGCCTCATCCCTTTTGCTTTTGTGAATAGAATGCTCAAATGCCTTGTTGAATTTGTGGTCAGCTTTCGATAGCTTCTAGAGATGTTGAGATTGCAACAATTACATCATTTTGAGGTTCCATGTGTGATAGTTATTTGGGGTGAGTAACTCAATCCTAGGGTCTGACATGTTGTACAAGGGCACACAAAGGATGATATGCAAGACACCCTCGAATAGATAAAAAATGATTTAATAATTCCCAGAAAATAACTTTTTCCAAAATCAAAACAACTCGTAACTTCAAGCTAGGAGATCTGTCATAAAAAAACAAAATTTTAAGAAAATACTTTTATCCCAACATATGTCATCGAAGAAGCTTTCCAGTGATTGTGTAAGTGCAATAAACAAATTCTTATTGCTCCATAAAACCACAAAATCTCCACTTTGTATACCAAAGTTTTATGGCACTTAAGAATGAACCCATTAACATGAGTGGTTACCAACTAACTAGCGTACGCAGCAAAAATAAATCTAGCCAAGGTCACCACGAGCTCAAGATGAGGATTTTGATGAATCATATGGGTGGTCATGAACCAAAAAAGGAGCCATCGCAATTACAAGCATGTCAACACATTCAGCACACTAGCCATTTGGTTTTATCTGTGAAGGCGCCCACAGATTTGCACGCAGCCACATATTTGCACCTTAGTAAACAAAATATGTTGTTAACAAAATGTGTTAACAACATGTGTGTTAGTCTATTGTATTAATGTGTGTTAGTAATTTTCAAACAAATACAATATACTAACACACATGTTTCTAACACATTTTGTTAAGAATATATTATTGTTTACAGAGGTGCAAATATGTGGCTGCATAGACACGGCTTCACCTTCCAACCTTGTTGGTTTCTCCTTTCCCACCCCTGGGGCTGATGCCTCCCAAATAAGCCTGAATGCCTCCTTTTCCCCTGAACTTCCTTGTTCTTCTTATAGAAATGGATCGCTCATTTTCCTTGTTAGAGTCATCATGCCCTAAAGCCGCAATTTTAGCTATATGTGAATTTTTAACCTATTCTCTCCTCTTTAAACAAAATGTGTTAACAACATGTGTGTTAGTCTATTGTATTAACATGTGTTAGTAATTTTCAAATAAATAAAATAGACTAACACAAATGTTGCTAGCACATTTTGTTAAGAACATATTGTTGTTTACAGATGTGCAAATATGTGGCTGCATAGACACTGCTGGAAGGTGAAGGCATTAGAGGAAATTAAGAACATCATCCATGCATCAATGATGCAATTTGTAACAAATGGATGCGGGCACCTCTCAGAACCTAAGAAATGATGAAATTTATCAGTTAGAACATTAGAGGCCTCAATGTCCTAGATAAGTATCATCTTCTCAAGTATTTTATTGAAGTTGAGTGTCTAGACATCATAATCCTACAAGAAACCAAGGTTTCTAAAGAGTTTTTCATTGAAATTATGCTAGAAATCTAGGGAAATTGTGATGGAGTAGATTTTTATGCCCTTGGCTCAGCTGAGGCATTGCTATTGTGTGGAACAAAGCATCTATTGAGGGTGTGGAAGTTGATGTGACGACCTTCGGTATTAGTATAAAATACAATATGATCAGATATGGTGATAGTTTCTTGGTTACTAATGTTTATGGACCTAATAATGTCAGAGACAGAGCTGAGATGTGGAATTATCTTAGAAAATTTAGGTTGTCTCATTTCTCAGATCACTAGTTGGTGGGGGATGATTTTAATGAAATTGTCTCTCTTGAGGATAAGAGAGGTGGTAGGGCTTTTGGATCTCAGGGCTCTATGGCTTTCAAAAGTTGTTGTGAAGATCTCTCCCCCATTCCTATTAAACCAATGAAAGGCTGGCTCACTTGGACCAACAGAAGGGTCGGGGATGTTAACATTTCCAGTAGATTGGATAGATTCTTGATTGGATCTGAGTAGTTATTCAGTTCAGATTGCTTCACTATTGAGGTTGTTTCTTTTGGTGGATCAAATCATTGGTCTATTTACCTAATAGTGGATAAGGCTTCCAAGTCCCATGGATTCCCTTTCAAGATGGAGGCTATGTGGCATGAGATATCTGATTTTGAACAAAATTTAGTAGAATGGTTGAAAACTAACATTAAGGTTTTCCTGAGATACATTCTTTATAGGAAATAGAAGGAAGTTAAACTCTAAGTTAGGTCATGGAATACGAATGATTTCTGGGATCTATTTTTAAACAAGGGTAAGGTGGAATGGGAAATTCTTTGGGTTGAAAAGGATATTGTTGATAAGGGCCTCATATCAGGGCTCTTGAGAAGGAGGTAGGATTAATGAAGGAAAATAACAAAGTACTTCTGATGGGGGAATTTTTTTGGCACCAAAAATTGAGAGTCAAGTGGATCAAAGATGGGGAAAGGAATTCTAGCTTCTTTCATCTAACAACTAAAATCAAAGACAAGACAATCAAATCTCTAGGATTGTGATTCTTGAAGGAAAATCTTTTGAATATAAGGAAGCAATTAGAGCCATAAGGAAAAATTTCTTACAAGCTTTACTTAGCACACAAGAAATTGTGGATAAAGATGCTCAAGATGAGCTACTTCATAACATAAACAATTGCATTATTAAGGATCAAACTGCTATACTTATGGCTCATTTCTCTAATGATTAGGTTAGGTATGTTATTTTTTCTATGAGTGCTAGGAAGGCCCCCAGGCCTAATAGTTTCCAGATTGAGTTTTTTCAAAAAAATTGGCATATTGTGGTTGAGGAAATATGGGGTGCAGTGAAGGAGTGCAGGTGTCACAGATCAATAATCAAATCTTGGAACTCAATGTTCATTGCACTCATTCCTAAGGTTTAGGACCCGAGTTGCTTTGACCAATATAGACCTATTGCTCTTTGTAATGCAATCTAAAAGGTGGTGGCTAAAATGTTGATGAAGTGCCTGGAGAATGTCATCTCGAGTGAATATTGTGGGTTTCTAAAGAATAGACAAATTTTGGATGGGGTTCTCATTGCCAACAAAGTTATTCACACTATTCAAAACAAGAAAAAAGATGATATGGTTATCGAATTGGATATGAAAAAGGCTTATGATATGGTTTCATAGGATTTTATTATCACTTTCATAAGGAAGATGGGATTCTATGACTCATGGTGCAAGTGGCTCTTCAACTGCATATCCTTTAACTCTCATGATATCCTTATTAATGGAGTTCCTACTGATTTTTTCAATGTTAGCAAAGGGCTTCATCAGGTTGACCCTCAATCTCCCTTTCTTTTCCATATCTTGATGAGGTCCTTAGTAGAAGTATTTAGAATTGGGTCAGTAAAGGTGATATTAAAGGGCTACAAGTTTTAAATGGGGAAAGTAACGTATCACATCTTCAATGATGATACCCATTTAAATGAAAAATATACAGCTAAATAGGCTCATGATTTCAAAAAGATTTTGGTGCAGTACAAAAATATCTTCTTGGGAGAAGGTGAATGAAACCAAATCTTGATTTTTTTTCCACAGGCCTCACAATTTGGGAAGCTTGGAGATCCAAATAATTCTAGGATATGATATCAATCAGCTTTCAATCAAATATCTTGGTCTACCTTGGTTGTCAAGAAGCCTTCTCAGATGCGGTAGAGTCAAGTTATCAGTACAGTCAATGGTATGTTGGACTCTTGGAAAGGGCACTAGATTTCTATGGCTCTCATCAAAGATGCCATGTATGATGTTCCTGTTCACACCATGTCTATATTCCAAATTCCTAGAAAGGTGGCCAAGATCATTAAGGATACATATATAGGAGTTTTCTTTGGAAAGGTTGTAATGAAAGTTACAAATATACTTTGATAAAGTGGGATAATGTTTGCAAGATTGTTGAATGCAGCAACCAAGCTATTAGGAAGAGTTTAGAAATGAACATGACATTGGGTAAAAAGATTTTTTGGAGAATCTATGAGGAGAAAAAATATTATGGAACAAGGTGATGTAGGAAAAATACCTTCAAAATAATGTTGAGTTTTTGTTTGACAAGGAGATCATGCTTTCACCAGAGTCAAGTATTTGGCTCTTTCTTAGTCAATGTAGAAAAATGATTCTCCCTGGTCTAAGGTGGTCCTAGGGATGGTTATAAAATCTATTTTTCTAAGGATAAGTGGCTACACTGTGGTGTTTTGAAATATATTTCTAATTTCAGACCTGTTATTAGCTATTTTGAAGACATCATAGGTGACAAGGTAGAGACTACATGGTGATTCTACATCCTAATCATTCTTGGGAAAGCATAAGGCTCCAATCATTGAATTGACTTAGGTTTGTGCTTCTATTCAAGGTGAAATTGAGAAATGGCCTTTATTGGCCCCAAGAGGTGAAGATAGGTTGGATTGTGGATAAAATGGTAGTGGGCAACTCTGAGTTAAGGATACTTTCAAAGAGTATTTTTTAATCTCAAGAAGATGTATTGGATGTCTAATTATAGGTGGTATAAGCATAAAATCCCCAAGCTAAACTCTTTCCTTTGGGTCACAGCTAGACACAAGGTCCCTACATGGGATATGAAGAAGATATATGGGTGGAAGGGGTCATCCAAATGTGCCATTAGTGAAGATGACGAAGAAGATAATGATCACTTCTTCATCCATTGCATCTTTTCTCACCAGTTATGGAATTTGTTTTTCAATAGATATAATTTGGTTTGGGTTATGCCTAGGAGTATCCCTCATCTTTTTCAATGTTGTAATTCGAAGATTTTTAGCACCGGCCTCTAGTTGATTTGGAAGGCTACCTTGGCCACTATTGTGTGGAACATTTGGCTTGAACGAAATCAGAGGATTTTTCAAGATAAGGAAAGAGTTGTTGAGAGTATATGGGATAAGGTGGAAAAATATTTGTTTGAAGTTGGGGAAGTCTAAAACTACCATGGTAGAGAAGTGTATGGCAGCGAAAAGGCTCAGGGAAATGCTTGGCCCTATTTTGACTGGCTCAGTGTTCCTGTTTCAACTCAGTATGTAATTATTTCTTTGTGTATTAGATTCTTTTGAGTCCTGGATGGATTAAATTTAATTTTGATGGGCCTGATAAATCCAACCTTGTATGTGTTGGTGGCGATGGGATCTTTAGATATGATCGGGGGCAGCCAATTGGTACATTTTCTAATGATTTTTTTGTTTATTCTAACAATAGAGATGAGCTCAGGGTTTTGATGTGGGGGATTATGATAGCCAAGGAGAAGGGGTGGGCGAAGCTATGGATAGGAGATTCAAAACTGATCATCAGTGCTCTTCGGGGGAGGAGAGAGAATTTAAAGAATTGGAGACTAGAGGCCATAATACAAAGTGTGAGATGGGAATTTAGACATGTTGATAATTGGTTTTCTGATTGGTTAGCTAATTATATGGTATTGGGATGGACAAAGACAACGATGCTCAGGCCCATCAGTGGTGGAGTGATTTTCCCTTTTTGTTGATCAAGCTATTCCAAGACGATGTCAAGGAATCTCAGCGTAGTGGGGCTAATTCCCTCTCTTCTAACGTGAGGCAGGAGGAGGTTAGTATGTTTTAGGGTGGGTGCTTTGGGTTGTTTGGAGGAGCAGTGCTTTTTATGTTGGTTACTCTTCGAGATTTTGTTTCCTCGATGTTGGCTTTGGCATTGGTGGATATGCATAGTTTCCTTGTTTATTTTTTATAGTTCCTGGTCCTAAACCAGGCTATATTAATAAATAATAGTTCTAGTAGAAACTCTCCTAATATAAACCAGTGCATATCCTTAAGTTAGTCGCTTAAGACCCTAAATTAAACTATATGAAATGGATGTAAAATAAGCTAGACATATGCCATTTAATGTAGATTTTATTTAATATTATATTATATAATTAAAATAAAGATAGATAAAAAGAGGAATTTTTTTTTATAAAAATTGAACTTCTTACAAATAAAAAATCTACCCATATAATAACTAGTCAAGAAAATACTCTCATGCGTTGATTAAGTGATTATACTAATAAAATATTAGAATTCTTATGCACTTGTGGTTTAAATTTGTTTTAATCATTTAATTATGTTTGTTAAGATGTCAGTTTATAAAATTGGTATCCTAAGAGTTTTTCCTTTTCTTTGAAATACTAAATTAAAATTATAAAAAAAAAAGAAATAATTTATCTTCTTCTTCCGAGTTTGAATATATGATAATTAAATCTTCATATATTTTCATCATAATTTTTTTTATGTCCATATCATTTGAGAAAATTATAAAATCCTATAGGTTATTTTCACCTTCTTACATCTTGATCATTACTAAATTGGATTAGCTCTCCCAATAATAATTATCTCTACAACCTTGGATATAGATGAATTTTTAATATTTATCTCCATTTAAAAAATAAATTTAACAAAATTAATCAAAATCTCTAAAAATGCTAAAGAAGAGCTTCCTCATTTTTGAGTTTGTTTAAAATATTTATAGAGTTTTGAGAAATAAGTTCTCTTGATATTGGTACATATCTTCTTTATTATTCTAAATTGGATTTTTTTTAATATTCAAACATCAAAATAAATTATTCATTAATATCTTAGCTTCTCCTATCTTTTTAAAAAAAAAATTATTTTAAAAATTAATATTTTAATGTTTTAGAAAAAATCTCCTTAACATAATTCAATAGTTTTCAAGAAAAAAAAATTAAAAATTTATTACTTTTGGGCCCATGTACTATTACCACTAGAATATATTTATAGAAGAATGACTATATCACTTGATATCAAAGAATATCTTATACTAGATTGTGTACTACATCTTGGAATCAGATTAATAAAATTTAAAATTATCATTCATAAAATAAAAAATAATTTAACAAATTCTACAATAGGACCCAAATTTAGATATTAGTATTGTTCTTTACAAGAATTTTTGGTGAGGGATGATAAGCCTAAGGACATCACTCTATAGAAAGCACCACAAAACTTGAGTTCATTATGAGGTATTTAAAATTAGAAAAGATATATAAATATATCACTATGTATTATGTATTAGTGGTGGACAAAGGCTCCATATTATCAAGGCTCAAGAATGTTTCAACTTTGCAAGAAACTAGACTTTATCAAATCCAAAACCAAAATGTGGAATATCACTCATTTCAAGAAAATTTTCAACAAAAAAGGTTCTTTAACGTCAATTGGAAGAGATTAATTACTTCATAATTTATAATGGGCTATCTTCCCAAACATATGAATTCTAGAAAAAGATTAAATCAGATTTGGATGAGGTATAATACATATAAGATATTTATTGGAAGCAACTATCTAGGGGAGTGTAGCTGAGGGAAGGTGATAGAAATATCAAAAATTTCACATTTAAACAAAGATTAGAAAAAATCATAACATTATTTTTCAAATTAAGACTTCCCAAGGTAGATTATTAAAGAAGAAGATAATATTCAACAAGAAGTGCTGACTTTGTTTTTAGACCTTCTTTCTTCTCCTCATACTTTGTAGCAACCTATTCAATTACAATTACAAGTATTAGAAAAATACCAGATCTGGTCTCACAAAATGACAATGATAATCTGTATAAACCCTTTAGATTAGAGGAAGTCAAAAAAGATATTTTTGTAATGGATCCTGATAAAACACCATGTCTAGATGAATTTACCTGTCCAAATTCTTTAAAACATATTGTGAATTTATTGGTCATGACACTCTTAATGCTTTGGAAGAATCAAGGAGAAATGATACAATGATAAAATATTTAACATGGCTTTCTTTACACTCATACCAAAGTTCACTTAGTCTTCCTCTTTTATGGAATTTAGGCCCATTTCCCTTTATAATATAATATACAATTTTTTTTACCAAAGCAATTTCTATGGTAGCAATTATTCCATCTATAATTTCTTTGCAACAGGGAGGCCTTGTTCCGGGTAGAGAAATAATGGAAGGTTCTTTGGTGTCTCATGAGGTATTGCATTCTATTCATTCCAATAATTTATCCTCTACGATTTTAAAATTGGATATGACAAAGGATTACGATAGGGTATCATAGAATTTCTTATGCAAGTAATGTATACATTGCCATTTAAGAGGAAATGGGGTAAATGGATATACTTGAATGTAATTCGATAGCTAAATTTTTAGTTCTACTAAATTGGGTACCATGTGGATTTTTCTCTTCCTCTCAAGGAGTCAAACAAGGAGATCAATTATCCCCCTTTCTATTTATAATTCTTGTTAAGTGCCTTAGAAGATTTATTATATACAAGCATTTTGTGTCGATATGGAAGGGGATGCCAATACCAAAGACTCCTTTTAAGATTGAGTTTGAATATTTTATTTGAAAATGACACACTCCTTTATGGGTAAGCATTAATGTAGGAAGCAAATGTTATTAAATCTTCACTAGATTATTATTGCATCTTTTCAGGTCAGAAAGTGAATCCATCCAAATCTAAATTTTCTTTTTTAATGTTAATATTATTGTAAAATCCTCCTTGCAAAGATACTTAGGTTTTTTTTAAGAACAAGTTGTTGGAAATAATGGAATGGTATGTACTGAGAGGGGAGGGGTGAATCAGTACCCTTTAAAAATTTTAGACAATCAACCTTAATCCATTTAGTTAATCAATATATATTGTATTACCAACCATATGTACTTTTATATCTTTGTGTATGTTATATCAATTCATAAACTAAATTGAATGTAAAAATTCATAGAAAAATTCATGAAATGTAATGACACTAGATTTGGTAACATAGAAAACCCCTATTAGAAGGTAAAAATTGCGGTGAGGATGAAACCCATAAAACTTCACTATCTGCAGAATGGAAGGGGTCAGTTAAGGCTTAGAAGTTTGATCACTTCTGATGATCTTACCTTATTAGGAGTAACATGTTTAGAGTGGTTAAGGTCTACTCTCTTAAGAGCTTTAGCAACACTGTTTAGTGTACACTCAGTTAAGAGACTTACAAAGGATTGTTAAATCCACCTTCTCAAAGGATTTCTTCTATTTTATACACTTGTTAGAATGTATTCAAAAATATTCATTGACCTGAGTATAAGCAATCTAGAATTCTTGATTGTAGATCCATTAAAGTTCATAATATAATGTATCACCTATAGTGAGTGATCAATACCTCTGTTCTACTCGGTAGCCTTGAATCTGGTTCTTGATAACCTATTTCATCTTTTGTTGTCCCTATGCATAAAAATCTATCTCTAATCCATAGAAGTATTTGCAGCTACAATCATCATCACATCACTTTGTTCTGATTTATTACACATCTATTTATACATTGAATTGTACCTAAACGGGTTTCATGCATAACAATGATAACTCTATGATCAAAGGTTTACGACTTGACCTTGATCTCCTAGTTTGCATGTTTATAATCAGTTAGACTGATTAAAAAAATTACAATTACATTACTTGTTGCTCAAGAAATGGATTTAAAAAAAATCAAAAAGCTAAATATAAAACATAAGTGTTTTATTTGACGTGTAAGTCAAACCCAGATTTGTCAGAATTATAAACGTCTCTCGGTAGACTGGTGCTTGGGTTTCTTTATTGTTTATCGGGTTCCTTTGTTATCTATTATGTCGGGTTGCACTGTAATCTTCTTGTCGGGTTCCACTTGTAACATTTTCCGGTTGCACTAGTAAATTGTGTCGTCGAGTTTCCTTGTGAAGTTTTCTGTCAGGTTGCACTAAACCTTTCTTTCGGTGTAGGCATTACCGATAATTCATAAAATATTTTCCCTTTGCATACTAATGGAAAAATATGCCTTCAATCTCCCCCTTTGACATTAGTATCAAAACCTAATATGTGCATTAACAAAAATGTTTAGTATATTACACCATGTGTTCACTTTGTCTTGTCTGTATGAATCCCCCTATGTATATGCCAGTATAGTATATGTATATGTATGTACACTTGCCTTTATACTATTCTCCTTTTTCACTTTATCTTCCCCCTTTATCATATCATTTTCCCCCTTTGTATCATATCATTTTCCCCCTTTTTTGATAATAAGGGAAAAGGTGTATATGCTTTACAACTTGTCAAAAATGTGGGAATGGGAGTTGTTCATGTCTTCAATCATTTTCTCCCATTCCATGTGCTCTAATGTAATCCTTACATGCATATCATAGATGTTGTCAGTTAAAGACATCTCCAAAGTGGCAATCAACTGTCCTCTTGTTGTCATATGTTGTTGCAATAGTGTAAGATTTGGTAGGAGTAGAGCCTGTTTCTCGGTTACCTCATCTCTGAACTATGATTCTGCCTCTTGAATCTGAAGGCTGAACTTCTTTTCTTCCATTAACTTTTCATAATGCAACTTGATTGCATTGTCAATTGTTGAGAGATTTTGTGCACTAGGAGTAAGATCTGCATCTATCTTTACAATCTTTTCACTATTTTCCTTAGTGAATTTCTCTAGTGTGCTTAAATTTTGAATTAAGGTTATAGCTTCTGAAATGATTGTTTCCAATTCATTTACTAGTTTAGATATCTTTACCTTATTCTCAGCCACTTCTTGGCTTATTTTCTCTATCAATTTGTACTGGTACTTTTGTTCTACACGTTCTTCTATGGCCTTCTCTGCATCCACATTCTGTGATGTAATGGCTTCGGTAAGAATGGCTAGTTAATCAATGATAGAAGAATTTTAATCAATGTCTGTATCAAATACAATTCACTGAAGTATCTCCTTCTTTAGCTTATCTTGGATAGCTTTTCTTTTACAAAGTTCTACATACTTTGTAAGTGACTCTGGATCCAATGTCCTTGGATCATAGTCATGTATTTCAATGATTTATTTCAGTGTGAATGGATTCTTATTCTTCTTCTTCTTTTTCTTGGAAAGTGTTATGGAGGCACCTATATGCTGTACCATAGCAAGTTCTTTTTCTTAGGATGATGTGCTTGATGAAGGCTTAGGAGGTCTAGTACCTTTTTGCTATTTCTCAGTGTCTACCTATCAGTTTGTTATGGACGTCTCCACATCAAACTTTTCTTTATTTGCAACTACTCCTTTGGTATCCTTAGGAGTGGCATCACCTTGCTTCTCTTCTTCACCTTTATTTTCTTTCTGCTCTCCATCAATTTCTTTCTGTGCTTCATTTGTTACATTCTTCTCATCGGTTGTTACATTCTGTTTCTCTTCACCCTTATCCTCGGGTATGCTTGCATCAAGCTCGGGTGACTTCTCCTTTTTCAAGATGAATTTGATAGCCTGTATCAATAATGGAATTTGTCCTGGTATACTCACCTGTGCAACATCTGTTGTTGTATCTTTTTCCTTGGGTTCCTTAGAGGTAACAATAACATCTTCATCTTCCTTTACCTCATCTGAAAGTTCATCTCTGGTAATATCTCTGATATTTTTATCAGTGATCGTATCATCTGTAGTAGCCTTTAGTGATTGTGGAATATGGGGAATGTCATCCATTTCCTTGCTAGATTCTATATTTAATTTAGTTTGAGTGACATCCTCATCATCATTTATCAGAATGTGCTTTGGGCTCGGTATATCCTCTATTTCTTCATTATGAGGCTTGTCGGTGAGTGTTAATACTCGCTTGGGGCTTGTGTCCTTTTCAAGTACATATAGTGCTTTTCTCCATGTATCCTCACTTTCTTTGTCAAGCTCAATAAAGTTTCATTGTAGGACTTTGTAAGCTCTCAATTTTCTTGAGAATCTTTTTGGGTGTAACCTCATCATTTCATCAATTTCTTCCATTTTGGACTTGGGTGGCATAATAGAAACTAGGGTTCTTTCCCTTATTTGATTTTCTGAATTCAATGCAAATGTCCACCTTGCCGATAGTCTATCAAGAAGTTCTTGTGTCATTTTCCCTTCAAACTGTAATGGTATATATTTAAATATACACATTGTTGTGATGATTTCTTCCTCTATCTTGTTCTGGTCCTCGAGATTCAGAGTTAGCCATTTTCTAATTTTAGGCTCTGTTATTGAACCTGCCTTAATGATTGATGCACATACCTTGTCAATTATAGTAGGAAGTTTGTTCTTAACAAGTTGTTCCTGTTTAGTGTCTTCTATATCTTCCTTACTTATGATGAATTTTCTTGTTTTTGTTGCTTCCTGTTTCTTGGTTTGAGGAGCTTCCTTTTATAAGTCCTCACTTGGGCTTTCTTGACCGATGACGATCTTGCATCTTTAGTTTTTTGACTTCTAGTCCTTGATGCATCAATAGTCCTTGGTTTCTTTGCTGGTGGTGGTGCATCGGACTCTATAGATTTGGAGTTACTCAATTTTTCTTCTTCAATGACGAGTGACTGTCCCTTGGTGTCATCCTTTTCTTCTGACTCTTCATCATCTACTGCCAACTTCTTCTTAAGTGTCTTTACCATTTTTTTCTTTCTGTCAATTTTCTTCACTACTAAGCCTATTTTTATTCTTTCCTTGGCTTCCTCATAGGTTCCAAACCTTGGTTGTGACTTGTCCAATGGTTCATTTTACAATGCTTCAATAGCATCGGTGGCTTGATCTATGTTGACCTCATAGTCAAGTGGTGCTAACCATGTCGTCCTCGGTACAACGAGTTTGATAAAAGTGTTATCAGTGTCCACCATAAAACAAATATCAGTCTTAGATTTTTCTACTAGTTGTTCTGGTATCGTCATCATTTTTGACATCCTATCCTTGAATCCAGTGAAGTATTCTTCCATAACAGATGTAAAATTGTCACCTAGTGACTTGATGAATTCACTGATTTAGATTGTCACTAGTCGAGTAGTATCCCAGTTGACATTACCGATAGATGGAAAGACATCTTGAAAGTAGAAAAGAATGCACATTAGAAGTGATCCAAACTTACATGAATATGACTTTGCTAACCTGATTGTCCTTAAGTTCTCATCTAACTGCTTCAGTAGAAGCTCATATAGATCTAATTGTAGAACCTTCTTTACAATCTTGTGGGAAGTGTCAACTACTCCACATGTAATGTTGTTCATCCTACTGGCTTGGAATATCTTGTATCCTCGCACACATGCACCAAATTTCATTTTGGGATTTTTGATCAAATTTACCCTCAATCCTCTTATGTCCCATTCTGCACTTGTATTCTTTTCTATATCTTGGCGAGGAGTGTGTTTGAGTGATTTTTCCTTGTTAGTTATAGGATAGCCGGTCACAATGTGTATCACATCCGTAGTGATCAGTTTTGGCTCATCGAGCCACATATTTTGGTCATGCACTTTGCTTAGCACTATCTAGATTCACTCAGTTTTAAATTCCTTCAGGAAAAATATGGCATTAGTGACCCCTTTCACCTTGATGTGTTTATGTTCATCCTTGATGGTTCCATTTGTGCAAAGCTTCCTGTAAGCTTTCTTAACCTCAAGATCTCCTATCTCAATGATCTTTCAATGTATGTATGAACGGGCATCCTCATTCAGTAAATCCCTAGGTGGTATTCCTGAAAATGCTCCTGCGTTGTTGGGTTGTGAAGCAACCTCTGGACAGCTTTAATATTTAGGTTCTCCACAAGTGGAGTTCTTGATCAGATTAACCTTCTTATCCTTAGCATTCTTGATCTCGGTTACATGGGATTTGGTTGCCATATTTTTTGAGAAATTGGGGCTTTTCTCGTAAATAACAGTAAGTTTCGTGAGTCCTTAGTTACTTACTTTAACCTACTGTAGCTGCTATTGATCTATCTGAATTTCATCAATCTTCTTAGAGTGCTCTACAATTTAGTCACTTTGTTTCTCTCTACTCTACTCTTTGCTCTATTTAACTCTTAATCACTTTATGAATAATGAGCTCTTTCATTGCCCTATTTATAGATGATGCCCTAAGTGGTGCAATTAATTCTCTACCCACTTCTTGGTGTTCAAAGATGGAGACGCTCGGGAATCACACAAACTTTTGGCTCGGGGTAAGTGACAACTCACTTGACCTTTCATAGGTTTATCAATGGTTCTCGGTAAGTGGAGAAGACTTCTATGCATTTTACATGATTACCGATGAGTCTCAGGTTACATTAACAACTTAGCTTTTGTATGTACACCGATGATTATTGGTAAGCATTGACCACTGGGATTAGATTCATAGATTCATAACAAATAATACCATAGTGCATCTTTAATCATGCTAGTTTGGCATTTTATCAATGTATAATGGAACTGATGTAAAATATATCTTAGTATAGTCCATTTCCATACTTACTTGTTCTTCTTAGGTGGGGGTGGGGATGTGACCAGATCCATTGGATAAGGTGTCACCAATTGTGTTTCTTGGTCCAGCATCATCAATGTTTGTAGCTTTCCTCCACATTTTTTGTTCTCATCTTCCTGATGTCCTCAATGGTATTGCCATTGGGAAAAGTGCTTGTCTCTGTCACTCGGTCTTTGTAGTCCTTTCTTAGATGACCAACTTTATGACAGTGTAAGCATGCCATTCTTGGGTTAGTCCATCTCCTAGACTTTCCCATCCATTTTCTCATGTAGTTTGCAGCTATGTGTCCATATCTACCACATATTGTGCAATTTGTCCATGTGTTGTAATCCCAAACATATGAGTTACTGACTCTTCTTGGTTGATAGGTAGTTTCTTATTCTTTAGGCTTCCATTCTTTTCTGTTCTTCTTTCTACATTCAAGAGATGTGTGCCCATGCATTTTGCAAGTAGGACAGCATTTTCCATGCAGGTTTCCTTCTTTGGTTGTTTTACCTTAGATTTACATTCATATGCTTTATGTCCTTTCTTATTAGATTTATAACAATTTCCTATGAATGAAGATGTGGATTTAGGAATACATTTTATTTTGCTCCTGCAAACATTTGATGTGTGGCCTAGTTTTCCATAGTGATTGCATGACTGCTTTCTTGGTCTTGGATTTGTGTAGACATTCTTTGGATAAGCTTGGTATGATGATTCTCCATTCTTTGTATACCCTAGTCTAGTATTGTTGTTGACTCTTCTTTGTCCATCCACAAAATCATCCATTCCTTTTGTACTTTCTTTGGCTCTCTTGATTATATCATTGTGTTGTTGCTGAATTCTTACTTCATGCTTCAGTCTTTCATTTTCTTCTCTTAGCTCACCAATAGCTTCTAATTTTCCTTATTTCTGTGTTCAGTTAGTTTTCTTCCTAACTCATAAGAACTATATGATTGGTGATCTCATGATAATGTTCAGTAAGTCTTTGTATTTCTGATTCTCTTTCTTGTATCTTTTTTAGTGATTTTCCTCCTATCATCAATAGCTAGTGTTCTTTCTTGTTCATCTTGTCTATCATCATTCATAACATCAGTCATTCTTACCATCTATGTCTCTTGATCGATTTACAGTAATTTCACTTGTCCAGCCAGATGTTGATTGATTTCACTCAGACTTGTGATGCTTCCTTCAGATGTGTCTGATGTATTGCTAGATGTATATCTTGTTGACTCAAACAAATCAGGTATCTCTTCTTCATGATAATCTGTTTCCTTACAGTGAGATGCCATAACCTTTCTTTCATCCAGTAACTGTTTCATCTTGAATCCAGCTTCTTTATATTTCTCATAGAAGATATGTATCTCTAAATTTTGATTCTCAATACTTTTTTCTAGCTTATACCTTTCCATTGTATGATCTTCTCTCTTAAGTATTTAAACTTTTCCAATATAAGAGATCTAGATCTACTACCAATTGATGGAAATAATGGAATGATGTGTACTGAGAGGGGAGGGGTGAATCAGTACCCTTTAAAACTTTTAAACAATTAACCATAATCATTTTAGTTAATCAATACATTGTCTTACCAACCATATGCGCTATTATATCTTTGTGTATATTATATCAATTCATAAACTAAATAGCATGTAAACATTCATAGAAACATTCATGAAATGTAATGACACAAGATTTTGTAATGCAGAAAACCCCTGTTGGAAGGTAAAAACTGTGGTGGGGATGAAACCCAAACAACTTCACTATCTCTAGAATGGAAGGGGTTGGTTAAGGCTTTCAAGTTTGATCACTTCTTATGATCTTACCCTTTTAGGAGTAACATGTTTAGACTGGTTAAGGTCTACTATGTTTAGAGCTTTAGCAACACTATTTAGTGTGCACTCGGTTAAGAGATTTACAAAGGATTGTTAAATCCACCTTCTCAAATGATTGCTAAATTCACCTTGTCAAAGGATTTCTTCTATTTGCTAAAATTTTTAGAATGTAGTAAAACATATTCATTGACCTGAGTATATGCAATCTAGAATTGCTGATTACAGATCAATTAAAGTTCATAATATAATGTATCACCTATAGTCACTGATCAATAGCTTTGTTCTACTCGGTAGCCTTGATTCTGGTTCTTGATAACCTATTCCATCCTTTTTTGTTCCTCTGTATAAAACTCTATCTTTAGTCCATAGAAGTGTATGTAGCTACAATCATCATCACATCAATTTGTTTTCATTGATTACACATCTATTTATACATTGAATTTTACGTAAATGAGTTTCACGCATAACAATGATAACTCTATGATCAAAGGTTTACAACTTGACCTTGATCTCCTAGTTTGCATGTTTCTAATCAATTAGACTGATTAAAACTATTAAAATTACATTACTTTTCTCTCAAGAAATGGATTTTAAAAAAAAATCAAAAAGCTAAATATAAAACACAAGTTTTTTATCTGACGTGTAAGTCAGATCCACATTTCTCAAAATTATAACCGTCTCGCGATAGACTGGTGCTCAATTTTCTCTATTGTCTGTTGGGTTCCTCTGTTATATGTTATGTTGGGTTACGTTGTAATTTTCTTGTTGGGAACTCCTCTGTCAAATCAATATATCGGGTTCCACTTGTAACATTTTTAGGTTACACTAGTAAACTATGTCATCATGTTTCCTTGTGAAGTTGTCTGTCGGGTTGCACTAAACCTGTCTTTCGGTGTTGGTGTTACCGATAGTTCACAAAATGTTTTCCCTTTGTATACTAATGGAAAAATATGTCTTCACAATTTCCCTACATATATATTGGCATTCCTTTTTTTAGAGGTGCTAATAAAGCATCCTTCTTGTCCAAAATTGTAAACTCCATTGAGGAAAGAATATTTTCATGGAAATCAATGTGGGTATCTTTAGCGAGTAGAATTTTGTTGATTAAATCAGTTCTTTCCACTATTCTAAATTATGTAATGTATTTCCTTCAAGCCCTTGCCTCTATTTTTCTAACCTTGGAAAAATACTTTAGATATTTTCTTTGGAAGGGTTACATTGATGAGAAAAAGAAAATTCCTCCCATTTTATGGGATGCCATATGTCAATCTAAAGAAGATGGAGGTGCTAGTATCCATAAATCACATGTTAGGAATCTTATTCTAGGAGAAAAAATAGCATGGAATTTGTATGCTAAATCATCTTCTCTTTGGGCTCAAATCATTCAAGCTAAATACATGGATTCCACCTCTTTGGAAAGAATATTTACAATAATAATTTTTCTAAAGGGTTCAATTATCTAGAATTTTATTGTTAAAAGTAGTTAGGTAATTTTCCATGCCTATCATGGATCATAAAATCAAGTAATAAGGCCTTATTCTAGAAGGATTCTTGGCAAGGGAACCCTCCTCTTTTAGGACATCCTCACCTTCAACAAGATAAAGAAGTCCTCAAACAGGAATGGGGAGATAAGTCAAGTGACTATTTCATAGCTACCTTCATGGAGGGTCTTCATAATGTTCAATTTAAATATTCTACTCACTTTCCTTTTCCTCAAGATCACAAAGAGGCTCTTATACTCATTCTTGAACAAAGAAAAATATTCTTTCGAAAGGAAAGAAATTCTCTAATTTGGGCTTTGAGAAAATCTTGGGATTACATGGTGAAACAGAGATATCTATCATTATCATTAGTAGAAAATCCAAATAGGAAGAGAGAATATTCTTTTTGATGGCATGAAACAATTCTACCAAAGGCAAGTGCTTTCACTAGGTTGGATCTTAGTAATAGAATCCTCACTAGATCTAGACTAGTAAAAATGGGTATTTCTTGAGAGTTTGTGTTGGAATCAATGGGAAGTAGTACCGAGAGGGGAGGGGTGAATCAATATCTCTAAAACTTTAAACACTTTACCCAATTTATCTTTAGTGATCATTCAATTCTGGTTTACCAACCATTACTGTTATTCTTTCTTATGTAGACATTGCTTGTTAACAATCTTTACAATCATCCATAGAAACATTCATGAAATTAACAAATACATAACACAAGATATGATATCATAGAAAACTCGTGTTAGGAAGTAAAAAATGTGGTGGGGATGGCACCCACAAAACTTCACTATCTGCAGAATGGAAGGGAGATGGTTAAGGCTTACAATTTGATCACTTCTGATGATCTACCCTGTTAAGAGTATTAAGGTGGAGACCTATTAAGATCTACTCTGTTAAGATCTTTTGCAACAATGATTTAAGTGTGCACTCAGTTATGAGATTTACAATAGGACGGTTAAGCCCACCTTTATTGAAAGGATTTCATTAATGTACTACACTTGTTAGAATGAGTACAAATTTTGACCTGACTATATGCAATCTACTATTGCTGATTTACAGATCCATTAAGGCTTTTACAATAATGATATCACCTTAAGTGATTGATGAATACCTTTTCTCTGCTTGTCGGTAGCCTCTGTTTTGTTCTTGAAAACTAATTTGAATCTGTTTGTGTTCTTCTGCATGAATTCTCTGTCTGGTCTTTAGTTGCTTTCTATGGCTATTATCTTTATTGAACAAAAACTATTCTTAATGGGTCGAGCACCTATTTATACAAATTTTTTGACCTATCTTGGAATTTGTGATTTACAATGTTAACTCTCATATCTAGGGTTTACAACTTGACCTTGATCTTTAGTTTGCATATTTTAAAACAATAAAATGAATTAAAACAATAAAGATTACGTTGCTTCCTCCATACATAATGGATTAAAAAGAAAATCAAGAAGTTATAAATACAACTTCGGTGATTTATCTAACATGGAAAGTCAGATCCACTTTTTGTAGGATGTAACTGATTGTCAGTTCTTGCCTATTAGTTTGAACTCGTAGTCTGTCGGCATTCCTTAACTGAACTATTCATTGGGTTCCCTGTATCTTTCAGGTTCCTCTCTTTTCTGTTCGTCAGGTAGCACTATTGATACTTCATTGGGTATTCTTATCTTTTTTTCATCGGGTAACACTTGACAGTGTTTGTCGGGTAGCCTTAGTGTTGGATAGTGATGTGCCCTGTCTGTCAGTTTAGACTAAACCGATGGTGCAGATCATGTTTTTCTCTAAGTATACTAATGGAAAAATATAATGCCTTCAATCTCCCCCTTTGACATTAGTATCAAAAAAATGATATGTGCATAATACTAAAATTATTACACCATGTTTATTTCCTTGTCATAATATGACTCCCCCTTCCTATGTGCATCGGTATAGTGTATTATATGTACATGTATACTATTTGATTGTTGTATGTACATTATTTTCCCTTTCTTTTTTTCACCATACATTATTTCCTCCTAATTGAGGTGATGTACATATCAAATTCCCCCTTTCTTTTATACTGATGACAAAAACATACAACTTACAAAATGTCAAAAAATTGTGACAAAAATGTGTAACTTACAATGTGTCAAAAACATTAGAATGGGTAAGTTTGATATCTTATATTATTTTCTCCCATTTTTCTTTCAATTGTTTGAGTGCCATATATTGCAGCTCAAGTCTTGTGTGCATATCAAAAATGCTATCTAGGACAGACATTTTAGGGGTGGCAATCAGTGTATTTGCCTGTGTTATATTTTGTTACAGCAGTGTAAGTGTCGGTAAAAGCTTAACTTGTAGCTCATTGACTTCATCTCTGTATTTCATTTCTGCAAATTGAATGTCCTGTATATGCTTCCTAGCCTATATTATTTTCTCTTTGTGCAATTTAAGTGCTTCTACTATGTTGGCTAGACTTTGTGCATTGGACTGAAGATCAGCATCTATTTTTGCTATCTTATCGGTATACTCCGTGAGTTGATCTAAGGTGCACAATTTCTTAATTAATGCAACAACTTCTAATAAAAGTGGTTCAATTGCACTTACCAATTCAGATAGCTTGACCTTTTTGAGTGCCACTTCCTGGCTTATTTTCTCGACGAGCTTGAATTCATACTTTTGTTCAAGTCTCTCTTCCATAGTTTTCTCAACATCGGTATTCTGAGATGTTATTACATCTGTGAGTGTTACCAGTTGATCAATTATTGGAACTTTCTAATCAATGACTGTGTCTAGTACAATTTGTTGAATTATATCTCTTGCTACTTCAAGTACCTTGGCCTCTTTTGCCACTCGTTTCATCTTGTCTTGAGTGGCTTTCCTCTCACAGAGCTTTGCATATTTTGTTAATGTTGTAGGATCCAATGTTCTTGGATCACAAACTGGAATATCAATTATTTCATCCAGAGTTACTGGATTTTTTCTCTTTCCTTTCTTCTTCTTTGAGATCTTAGGGGCTTTAGGTGTATGAACCACTATAGCTATTTCATTTGTGCACTTTGAGTTGCTTGGTGAAGGTTTTTTTGATGAAGCATCTTGTGTTTTCTGCTCAGTTTGCACCTATTGGTTATGTGAAGATGTCTCTTCATTTACCTTGGGTGTTTCTACAGAATGTGCTCTTGATTTGTTTTCAATCACATCCTTCTTTCCTTCTTCACCTTTCTCTGAAGCCTTGTCCCCTGTTTCTTTTTGATTTCCTTCCCTATTCTGATCAGTAGAAGAATCTTTCTGATCATCGATTTCAGCTTGCTCTGTAGGTGTATCTATAGTTTCTTTGCATTCTCCTTCACCCTTGTCCTTGGGTGTGCTTGTTTCTTTTTCAATTGATCCTTCATTGTCCTCTAGTATGTTTATTTCCTTCATTAGGATAGGCATGTTACTTTGTGTTGTTGCTTGGGCTTTGTCAATATTGATGTCCTACTCGTTGGTAATGTCCTTGTCAGTAGTGACATTCGAATCTTTCTATATGGGTTATGTAGGGTCTTGCACTTTTGAGTGCATGATTGAAGTGTCCTACACTTCTTCATCTGTAATATCAATTATCTTATCATCTGATGTCTTCAGTTCTTGATGACTTTGTTGATCCTTGAGTGTGATAAATATCACATCATCTTTCTTCTTGGGATCATTGTCGAAGTCATAGTGAGTGATATCTTGGGTATTATCATCCATGCCTGTATCTAAGTTACTAGGCTCATTATCACTTTCTTGATTGTCCAGAGCAATATGCTGAGGACTTGCATTATCTAACTCTTCCTCTCTGTGAGGTGTGTTTGTGAGAAGTAATTGCTTCTCAACACTTGTTGATTCTGTCGGTAGATCTAGGAGATGTCTCCATTTGGTCTCTGTCATAGAATCTAGTTCAATAAACTTACTCTCTAGTACTTTGTAAGCCCTTATTTTGGCTACAAATTTACTTGAGTGTTTCTTTAGTACTTCTTGTATTTCTTCAAACTTGGATTCAGGAGGCATCAATCTTACAATAATTCTTTCTCTTTCTTCTCTTTCCATTTGTAAGGCATATGACCATTGTTGGTATATCCTTTTACCTAGCTCCTCAGGTATTTGACTTACAAATTCAGCAGGGGCATACCATTTTTTAATCATTTATTTGATGAGTGCATCTTGTATCTTATTATGATCTTCTGGATTCAGTGTATCCCATTGCATGATCTTTTTATCAATCATTGTACCATGGGTAGCAATTTATTTGGCAGCTTCATCTACCATTTGGTTTATGAAATTCTTCTTTACTACATCTGGTTCATCATCTTTGGTTTCATCCAAATCAGCATGTGTCCTGACAAACCTTTATCTTTTCTTTGGTGGTGTGGATTTGACACGTTGTTGTCTTTCTCTTTTTGCTAGTTGCTTCCTTAGATAGGTCCTTACTTAACCTTTCCTAAGTGGTGTTGTATCTGTTGCAGTAGTCTTACTTCTTGTCCTTTGTTTCTCAGTAGGATGTGGAGATGGAGGTGCATCAGATTTAGTGGCCTCTGTATCTGATTTATTTTCCTTTAGTGTTTCAGCGATGGTACCCTATTCATCGGTTTCCTCTTGCTGATCCTGTTCTTCTTCCTCTGTGACTGATAGAATCCTCTTGAGTTTATTTACCATTTTATCTTTCTTGTTTATAGTCTTTTTGACTTGTATGCCATGTTTTATCTTAGATTTGGCCTCTTCATATGTACCAAACCTTGGTTGTTTCTTATCAATAGGATCATTGAGTAGTGCCTCAATTGCACTAGTAGCTAGATCAATGTTGATCTCATAGTCTAATGATGATAACCAAGCAGTTCTTGGTACAACCATTTTGATGTGTGTGAAGTTTGTATCTGCCATGAAACATATTTCATCTTTGTGCTTTTCAACCAGTTGCTCAGGAATTCTAGTTCTTTCCATCATCTTTTCCTTGAATTCAAGGAAGTATGCAGACATTACAGACTCAAAGTTGTCTCTTAGTGACTTAATTAGTTTACTAACCTGTTGGGTTATCGGTTTGGTAGAGTCCCATACAAATTTTCCTATTGAAGGAAAGTATTCTTGAAAATAGAAAAATATACACATAATAAGTGATCCAAACTTACAAGTGTTGCTCTTTGAAGACCTGATTTTGATCATA
>MU227777.1:838048-848788 GCA_018584345.1 Thuja plicata
TCCTCGTCGGTGATAGTGTTCACTTTGAGACCTTTGTTGTCTCCTTCTGCATTGGTGAGTTTTGTAACCTCTTTCATGGATGGATGTTTGTGTGCCCTAGGCTTGTCAGTTATTGGATAACCAGTGATAACATGAAGAACATCCCTTGTTATTTGATTGGGTTGGTCTAGCCATAGTTTTCTGTCATGCATTTTGCTCAAGACTATCATAATCCACTCTGTCTTGAATTCCCTTGGGAAATGTAGGGCATTAGTTAATCCTTTGACCTACAAGTGTTTATGTTCTTCTTTCATTTTTCCTTCAGCATCGCATAGCTTCTTATAAGCTTCATCCATTTCCAAATCACCTATCTCTGTAATCTTGCAATGAATGTAAGACCTAACATCTTCTATGAGCAAAACCCTAGGCAGGATTTTGGAAAATGTGTCAGCTTCATCGGGTTTTGATGCAATCTCTGGACATATCTTGTATTTAGGTTCTATACATGTGTTGTTCTTGATTACTCTCACCATAGTCTTCTTTTCATTCCTCAACTTAGCAGTTCTTGATGTAGTTGCCATTATTTTCAAGTATTTAGGGTTTTCTTGAAATTTAGGGCTTTTTCTCAACAAAATAGTAACAGAAATCTTTCGGTGTCTTTGGTACTTACTTAGATTTGTAATGGTGATGAGGAATCTATTTTCTATGTGTTGAATCATTCTATAGATGCCTCTACTTTATTCTTTTGAATTGCTTTGATGTCGCTCTATTTTTCTCTTCAAATCGTGGGTAAAAAATGAAGTTATCCCATCGACTATTTATAGACCTTTTTGACCTAAGTCTTTGCAATAAATGCTCAAAAACTCATCGAGACGTAAAGACAAGTTTCATCAGGAGGATATTTTAAATCATCATCGGTGAAGACATGATGCTTATGGAAGTTGTCAACCACTTAGATTTTTGCCAACAGATATCGGTATTATGTCACGACCATTTCTGAATTTTTCTTTCTTACCAATGGTCGTCAGGTTACATTGGCAGTTTTCCATTTTACTAGTTGACTGACAATTTCTGGTAAGTGTTAACAACTTCATTATTGTGTTTACCGATGATTTTTGGTAAGTGTTTACCGACGGTGTTGTATTCTTAGATTGGTAACAAGTAAAGTAATATGCATCTTTGATTTATGCACATTTTGACTATATATCATTTTATATAATGGAACTGATGAAAAATATAACTTGGTACAGTGTAGTTCCATACTTACTTGTTTAGTTCAAGTGGGGTTGGTGGTGTCACCAGATCCATTGGATGGGGTGTCACCATTTTCATTGCTTGGTCCAGCTTCACCATTTCTTGAATCTTTTATCCACATTTTGTCTCTTGTCCTCCGGATATCTTCAATGGTGTTAACATTTGGATATGTGCTTGTGTCTGTCAAACTGTCTTTGCAATCTTTCTTGAGATTACCAACTTTATGACAGTGTAAGCATGCCATTCTAGGGTTTGACCAGCCTCTACACCTTTTCATCCATGCTCTCATAGAGTTTGCAGCAATGTGATCATATCTACCACATGCTATACAGTTTGTCCAGGTGTTGTAATCCCATACATATTGATTACCGATTCTCTTTGGTTGATAAGGGACTTCTTGACCTTTTGGCTTCCATGCTTGTCTTTTCTTTTTCCAGAATTCTTCAGATGTGTGCCCATTCATCTTGCATTTAGGAAATTATTTGTCCATGTAGGTTTCCTTCTTTGGCTTTTCTATCTTTCTCTTGCATTCATAAGCCTTATGTCATTTCTTGTTACATTTATAATAGAATCCTATGAATGAAGATGTAGATTTAGATTTAGGAGTACCTTTCATTTTACCTATGCATGCATTTGATGTGTGCCCTTGCTTTCCATAGTTCTTGCATGTTGGCTTTCTTGGTCTTGTATTTTTGTAGACATTCTTTGGTCTTGATGTTTCTCATTTTTCTGTAAAGCCTATACCGTTGTTGTTGATGATTCTTCGTTGTCCTTCAAGAAATTCATCCATTCATTTATTAATTTCTTTAGCCTTTCTGATAATCTCATTATGTTGTTTTTGAATTCTAACCTCATGATTTAGCTTTTCATTTTCTTCTCTTAGTTCACTGATAATCTGTATTCTCTCAATGAGTTCCAAATTTATTTTGTTTTCTTCTTGACTCATAAGGATAATCTGATATGTGATATCATGGTGATGCTCAACATGTCTTTGAATTTCTATTTCCTTTTCATGTAGTTTCTCTAAAATATTCCTCCTATCATCAATAGCCAATGTTCTTTCTTTTTTAGCTTGTCTGGAAGAACTCATCACATAAATCATTCTTGCCATCTAGGTCTCTTGACCGATTTGTAGCATCTTTATTTTCTCTGTCAGATGTAGGTTGATTTCCTTTAGATTTGTGATGTTCTCTTCTGATGTGTCTGATACATTACTTGCATTTGATCCTGAAGATTTAAAGAAATATGGAATATCTTCTTCCTGATAGTCTACCTCATTGTTTCTGGTAGACATGCCATTACAACTTGACCTTGATCTTTAGTTTGCATGTTTTAAAACGGTAAAATGAATTAAAACAATAAAGATTACATTGCTTCCTCCGCATATAATGGATTAAAAATCAAATCAAGAAGTTATAAATACAACTTCAGTTATTTATCTAACGTGAAAAGTCAGATCCACTTTTTGTGGGATGTAACTGACTGTCGGTTCTTGGCTGTCAGTTTGAACTCACAGTCTATCGGCATTCCTTAACTGAACTGTTCATCGGGTTCCCTATATCTGTTGGGTTCCTCTCTTTGCTATTTGTCGGGTAGCACTGTTGATACTTCGTCGGGTATCCTTATCTTTTTGTCATCGGGTAACACTTGACAGTGTTTGTTGGGTAACCTTAGTGTTGGATAGTGTTGTGCCCTATCTGTCAGTTTAGACTAAACCGATGGTGCAAATCATGTTTTTCTCTAAGTATACTAATGGAAAAATATAATGCCTTTAGTTTGATTGTCTATTCTATGATCAAGAAATTAATGTGGATCATCTACTTAATAAATGTTCTTTTTCCCAATATTGTTGGATCTAGTTGGAAAATACATTAAATTAGTATGGTTCCTTGGGTGGCTCCAAGAAGTCGAGTCCCACTTTTGGACAAAAAGTGGAAGTATTTTCCCTACTTTTTAATTTTTATGTCAATTAATGTCAAAATTTAAGGCACTTAGAGATTGAATCTCGAAACAATCCACTAATAGAAAATGTAGTGCTTGGATTATAGTTTTCAAATATGTAATTTATTTGAATACCCACATGGTAGAAAATATATTTTAGTAGGCATGTTTAAAAACCTCTTTTTCAAAATGCATGTTTCAGGACCATACCCCACATGTGTACGACCACCCTATTTTGAAGTAAATAAATAATTTTTTTTAAATCCTTCTGGGGGAAGGTACCTAACAAATCAAAGATTGGTCAGAGTATTTTTGCATTTTTTTTAATTGAATATGTTTTCTTTTATTAATTTTTAATTGACTATAAAGAATATTTTCAAAACCTCTCGTGTACGACCACCATAATTTGATGAAAATTTCACTTTTTTGGATTTTTTTTTGAAGAAAATTCTATTTAGACTGGGTTCATATAATTCATTTTTTCAAAAACCTAAAATCAAAAAAGTTATTAAAATTTTAGTGAACCTTACTATTTTAAGTTTAGGTACCACTTTTGATTAATAAATATTTTAAAAATAGTAAAATTTATCATATCACTATAAAATTTATATCTTTGAAGTCTAGAGAGTAAGACCTCTAATGGATTTTTATTTCGTCAAAAAATTTGATTAGGAAGACCCTCAAAACATTACAGCAAGACAAAAATATGGTATTCAAATGCCTTAGCCATTATTTTGGAGGTCCAAGCATAGGCCTGGTCCCACAAAACCTGTCCTGAACCAAAATCCAATGCAAAGGGTGGTCTTGTAAATTCAAATTTTAAAAAATGGGCACACATTGAAAAATGTGTAGCTGCTTCTTAAATATAATAAATCGACATGTAAAAATGAGTTTCTGAAATATGATTTATAAAAAAAATAAAAATTTAAAACGAGCACCCTTTTTTGAATTTTGGATCAGGTGTCCGAGCCTAAGACGAGTGTCCATTTTTTTCAAAATGGGTGCCCATTTCTAGTAGCAATTTTCAAGTCCACAAGACTTCTGCCGAATTGGTACCCAACTTCTTGCACTTACCCCCTTACCCAATTTATTTTTTGAATTACTAGTTGTACTGTCATAAATTTTAAGTACCCTATTGGTGTGTATAATTTTATGATTGTTTAGCACCCACTTCAGTGTAATTTCATCTTATCATGCATAATGGGAAATTGTATGGGACTTAATGGGACCCTAATTTTGAACATGGATCCTATGTTATTTCAATTTTATCAAAACTCAATGTGAGCCCTTATTTCTAGGCATGCTCTTTTATTATTTCTCCTCCTTAATCATTTATTAGCCTACATGGGCCATATGTTCCCATTTGTGGTCCTTTGACTTCTTCTTGACCTCAAAATTACCTATACCTTGTAATCCAACATCCCCTAATTATCTGGGACCCGTGGTCCAAATTTGAGCTTTAATTGGTTGGTATATAATGGCCTAGGCATTCAATGTTGGCAAAATGTTCAGCGCTCTGCTCAGGATTCGTGACAAGGGACTAACCGCCTCCTTTAGATTCTATAATTTTAGTGGGTGTATCGAACATTTACAGATCAATTTTTTTGTGTAACGAAAACCACACTTGTAATGTAAGTGGTATCACAGTTTAGTCACAGGTTCGAATCCCTCTGGGTAACGTTGAGGGGGAGATTTGTTAGAAATTAATCTTTTTTTAGCAAACTTTGTACGGATAAACCAATGACATGTCACATATTTGTAATTCCTTTAATAAGAAAAATTAGTTATGCCTCCTCAAGAGGATTCCTACACATGGCACACACTTAATGTGAATGTGACACTCATAGGACATAGGAATTAAATGAAAACTCCTTCACTCATCTCTACTTAAGAGATGCTTTGCACACACTTCTTAAGTTGGTTCTCACAGGGAATTCTCTATTTTCTTATCTCATTCTCATTCTTGCTTTCACAATGTTTTAATGAACTTCTTTCTAAAGCTCTCACTTTTTCTATGCTTCTTGCCTCATTCATATTATATGCACAAGAGGTTTTTCTTAGTTTTCTCCTTTCAAAAACATTGTCTCTTGTGTTGAGCTTGGAGCTTCTTCATGATTTTGAGTATTGATATTGAATCTATCTCTTGTTCATGGTAAATAATTTTCTTGCTACACTCTTTTGGATACTTTCCTTAATAATCTTTCCATTTTTTGCATTTTCTAACATGGTATCAAAGCCACTAATCCTTTTTTGAGTTACTTGCAGGATTTCTCAATATATCTTTGTTGCAGGCTTTGAAGTTTTTATTGTTTATCCAATTTTTATTATTCTTCTATTTTATATTTTTTTTTTTACCCTCTGTCGAGAAACCACAAGGGATTTATTGTTTTCTCATTCTGCATTTTACGTTTAAATCGTTATCTTAATATATTCCTCTAACATTTGGTGCGGTATTTAAATGATTCTAATATACATCTATTTGAGGGTTTCATCTCTCTTTTTTGTTTATATATCTATGTTGCATGCTTATCTCTCTATTTTTTTGCAGGCATAACATTATTTTTTGTAGGGTTATTCATATCTGGGCACATTTTTTTTTTCTCTTCATCTATCTCTTTTTTTCAAGTTTAAACTCCTCCTTTCATTCATTCTTTTTTGCGCAGCCAAGTTACTTATCTCCCTATGCCCTCATTGTAAAAACTTGGGTTTAATACCTATTTATCTCATCTCCCCATGTAAATATTAAAGGGGGATGTTAGAAATTATTCTTTCCTTGGTAAACTATGTAATTAAAGGATAAACCAAAGACATGTCACATATTTGTAATTCCTTTAATAAGGAAATTAGATATTCCTCCTTAAGAGGATTCCTACACATAGCACACACTTAATGTGAATGTGGCACTCATAGGATATAGGAATTAAATGAAAAATCCTTCACTCATCTCTACTAAATAAATGCTTCTCACACACTTGTCAAGTTGGTTCTCACAGGGAATTCTCTCTCTTCTTCTCTCATTCTCATTCTTTCTCTCAAAATTTTGTAATGAGCTCTCTCTCTCTCTCAGATTCTTTCCTCATTCATATTATATGCACAAGGGGTTTTATTATTTTTCCCCTTTAAAAAACATTGTCTCTTATGTTGAGCTTGGAGATTCTTCATGATTTTGGGTATTGATATTGAAGTTATCTCTCGTTCATGATAAATCATTTTCTTTCTACACTCTCTTCGATACTTTCCTTAATAATCTTTCCATTTTTTGCATTTTCTAACAAGATTTTTGAAAAAATGGTCAGTTCTCCCCTCGGTATTCATGACAAGGGACTAACCGCCTCCTGTGGACTCTATAATTCTAGGAGTTGTATCATACATTGAGAGATTAACTGTTTGGTGCAATGAAAACCACACTTGTAACATTCTATACCATGTATTTTGAGATGAGATTTAAATTGGGGTTTCATCTTCATAATTTAGTGGGGTGTTTGGATTTTTGGTCGACCTTCTCAAGCTTTGACCCTTGAAATATTGTGAGAGGTATATAAACACTCAATCTCTCCTCATTTGGGTATTAAGTTCATAAGGAAAATATCACATCACTCTCAAGCATGCACATCCATTATTAAGTAATCAAGCTCAAGGTTTGAAGGAAAGCATACAAGAATCTAAGCATTCAAAATATAGACTTCTCAATAATTCAAGGTGTTCTTCTCCATGGATCAAGCTTCTTTCCCTCACAAGAAAAAGATTCAACCATCAAGGGAGAATATAACTCTCTCTCTCTCTCTCTCTCTCTCTCTCTCTCTCTCTCTCTCTCTCTCTCTCTCTCCACATTNGAGAGAATATATCTCTCTCTCTCTCTCTCTCTCTCTCTCTCTCTCTCTCTCTCTCTCTCTCTCTCTCTCAACATTGTGGAAAACTAAAACACCTATTACACAAGGTTTTTTCTTTCATATTTTACATTTTGTTTTTTGTGTTAAGCCAAAGCTATTGCATCAACATATTAGACCACATTCAAAGAAAATTTGCAATGCCAAGGTATGACATACTTCATTTTATAAATGTAGCCTCTTCTATATGAAAAAATTATTTTATTTATTTTATTTCATTTCAAGGTTGATTCCAAATAGGGGTTTGACCAAGGAAAACCCCTTTTTACATTCTTATTCCTCATTTTTGTGTGTGTAGGAATAGGTGGCGAACCTACCATTGCTAATCTAGAAAGTAAATAATTTAACGGAAGATTTGGGAAATTTTTAGATAAATTTTCAGGGTATGCAATGGGCAAGGAATTCTATACCTAGATACAAAATGGCTAGGGAATTATATGCCCTCCAAATCAGCTTCAGATTCAAACAACAGGTCAGATCCATTCTTTAGTTGTTTCAATTCACCACAGGATGCTGTCTAATTTGTGTCTATCTATTTCTGCTAAAAGTTGTCATTTAAACTTATTTATCCTTCAATCTTGTATCATCCTATTATCCAATCCTCTTAATCAATCAAATTTAAGGTTCATTTCACCCACTTAGCACTTAAGCCCTACTTGAGCCTGGTGGATCATCTTACTTCTTATTATGCAATAAGGAAAGAGGAATAATCCACATTGCTTCTATTTTCCTATTGTACATTTTGGTGAACTTGAATTATAAAATTTCCACTTTTCATTTAGTGTTAATATCAAATTTACATGTATTACATTATTGCATTTTAAGATTTTTTTTTATCAAATTTAGATTCATTTAGTGGGTAAGTGCAAGAAGTTGAGTCGACTTCTAGCTGAACTTTTTGCGCAGGAAACCCACTTTTGGAAAAATATGTTTTTCTAAAGAATCTTTCCTCCACATTAAAACCCATTTTAAATATGATTACATATATTATAAATACATATCTTATTTTTAAATTGGACTAATATTTTTAATTTTTAAATAATTTCTAGTAAAACAAGTCAATAAGTGTGAAATAACAGGTTTCCTTATTTTTTATAACATTAATTTTTTTTCATATTTTTTGAAAAAATTAATTATGTCACATCAAACTACAGACAATTCTTTTCACTTTGAAAAAAAAGGAAAAACTCAAAAATTATGAGTTTAGGTCAACGTATGCTTGTCGTACACGAGGGGTTTTCAAAATAAAAATTATGCCCAATAAAAAAATAGTAGACAAAAATATATTTAGTAAAAAATTACAAAAAAATATTCTCATCAATCTTGAGTGTCTTAAAAGTGATATTCCAAAAGGATTCAAAAAAATACTTTCATTTAGGTTAAATTATGGTTGTCGTACACATGCACGGAAGGTCCCAAAAAGGTGAGTTTTAAATAGTTCTTTTTGAAAACACCTAATGAAATCTAATTTTTATTATCTGGGTATTAATATCAATTATTGATAGGGAGACTCCTTGGTAACCTTCTATGTTTTCTTGAAACTCTTAATAGGTCTCTCTCAAGACCTCTAGGGCTTCCTCAATCCACCCTTCAACACTTGGAAGAATCAGTTCTTCCTTTCCAACCAAGGAAACTATTTATCATGTTAAAGACACCATTCTTGTGTTCCATAAGAACCTTCTACACAAACCACTCCAAGCCCTACACTTAAGTTTGGATTTGCAGGAGGGTTAGAGCTTCCACATACTTCATTTTTCAATTCCAACCTAGGTTTGAAACCACCAAATTGGTCCATATTTCCATCGGATTCTAGCTCCTACTTTCTAGGCCTTGTAGCCTTTTTGCACAATTAGCCCTCCTAGTTTTTAGGAAACCTTAAAAAAAGAAAAAATATCTCAAAGGACCCCCTGATATTTTGTGGTAGTCTTTAGGTAAGGCAAAAACCCACAAGGATTTTCTAGGTCCCTTAGCTTGGAACTATCCGTACACCCTGTTATCAAAAAATGGAACAATTCTTGTGTTTAGACCAGTTTGGTGTCATGGGCTTCAAAACTTGTCTTGTTTGATCTTTGGGCACTCATCCACCTTGGGGAACACCTGCACAACATCATGCAACACACCCATGGCCTTCTTGGCTCATGATAACACCCCCTACACTTTTTAAATCAATTGTCACTTGCTTCCTCTAACCGGGCTATGAGTTTAGCTCGCCTAGGGCAAGTGCTTAAAAATACAAGCCAGCACTTTGAGAGCTCCTCCTTCCACAAAATGGTAGCTCCATGGACCTAGTCCCTATTCCTAGATGGCCATATAGAACCAATAGTGGGAAGTGGAGTTAGGTCCACATCTTTGCCCCTTGCTCCAAATCAGGACAGCAAACAATCCAAAACCAAGAAATTTACAAACAACAACCAAAAAACACTTGCAAAGAAAACTAATTATGGGGAAAGATTTTTAACATGTACATTCATGGATTCCAATAATCACAGTTTTAGTTTCAATCCATTCAATGCAAAAATAACACAAAAATGCTTCAATCTGTTGTCCCTTCAATAAACTCCTTTGCTCCAGAATACCAGTCAGTACATAATGAACTTCCACCCTCTAAATAACGGTTTTTCCACCTTATATCCCTTAGAAACACATGTACCCACCCTTATATGGGTTCAAAACTTCTTAAAACATCGATTTCCTCTTAGACAACCAAAAGTTGTTAGCAACTTTGAAAAGTTGCTAATGTTGCATAGCAACATTTTTTCATCTTTTGACAACTTACACTTTTGAAGTGTTTTCTCCACCAATCAACCTTATCTAACCTTAGTTAAACCACCTAGGATATCTATGGACCCTAAAAATTTCTATGACATCATCCTAACATTTGATGACATCATCAAGTACACCACATTAAATGGAGCCAAAAAGAGCTATTTACACAAGAAAGAAGCACAAAATGAAAACTACCTAAACTACTCTTGGTCAACATGAACTTATATATTTACATTTCCATACTAGAGGGTCTTACACACACTATCACACTAAAATGACAAGAGACTACCAAATTTGCTTGGCATCTCCAGGGTGCTCCTGCACCATACTACCAAGGTTAAGAATTTATGTCACCTCTGGGGATAGGAGCTGAGGATCAATTCCCTACTTCTTAAAGTCACTCTCAGCCACCCAAGTAGCCTTAGCCTCTGACATGCCTTCCCACTGAATGAGATGTTCTAGATAGGTGCCTTTCCTAGTCTTTTTCTTCACCCGAGAGTCTAAAATCTTCTATGCCTTTGGTGTTGGTGTAGGTGTAAGTTGAACATCTGCTGCTATGTCCTTACCATCTGACTGTACCTCTGTATCTACTGGTATAGGTCCCTTATACTAGACCAAATCTTGCAAATTGAAAATAGGAGAGATTGCCAAATCTCTTGGCAAGTCAAGTTTATAGGCATTTTTCCCATACTTTGCAAGAATATTTCAAGGACCAATCCTCCTCATCTCCAGCTTGGTGGAGACTCCCTTCTGCAATCTAGACTTATTAAGATGAACCATCACGACGTCACCCA
Organism: Thuja plicata; assembly: GCA_018584345.1. NCBI lineage: Eukaryota > Viridiplantae > Streptophyta > Pinopsida > Cupressales > Cupressaceae > Thuja > Thuja plicata. The sequence continues at coordinate 848,670 of MU227777.1, forward strand.
CAACAAACTGAAGATCTTTCCTTCTTTCATCAACTTTTTCTTTTAACTTCTGTGTAGCCTCTTGGAGTTGCTTCTTCACTTGCTCATGAACCTCCTTCATGGATTGAGAAAAATCATCT
>MU227777.1:851598-876069 GCA_018584345.1 Thuja plicata
TTCCCATGAATCTTGCACTTTACCCTGAATAGTGCCCTCCTTTGCTTGGCTTCTTCTTTGACCGGTTCTTTAATGAGTATTCTCCTAATCATGAGATTCTCTCCACTTTATGAATCAAGATTGATTTTAGTACCTTTTCCACTATTATTATCCTCTTGTGCAATGTAATTCACTCTTTTATCACCATGTGAGGTGGAATCTTTATTCGGGCATCTATAGGCTGGATCGCCTAGCTGATTGCAATGAAAACACTTCATGTTTGCAAAGTGTGAGGTCCTGCCTGAACCTCCAAATCTTCCTCTTCCACCACCTTGGAATCCTCTTCCTCTATTCATGCTGACTCTACCACTAGTCTCATTGACTATCTCAATCAATTTAGTTTCACCTTGAGACCTATAGTCATTGCCTCTTCCTGCAAAACTGTCTACAAAGCTGCCTCTTCCTCTATTTTCTTTACCTCTACCTCTTCCTCTTAAGTTCTGATCATGCTTCCTCTTTCTCTTCTCTTCTATCTTGAGAGCCATTTGATAGCATTGTCTCACACTTGTCAAAGTTACAAGACTCATCTCCTCTTGTATAGACCACTTGAGCCCATTTTGATATCTAGCCAATCTAATGCTTTCATCCTCCATTACCTTGGACCTCAAAAATAACATTTGAAACTCCTATGTATATGCTTGGACTTCAAGGTATTTTTGTCTGAGATTTTGTCTCTTTCTATGCATTTGAACTTCATAGTCATCCGGGAGATAAGTTTGTTTCAACATTCCCAGAATACCTTTCCATGACACAATAGGACTCTTGCCCTCTTTCTCCCTTTCATTATAAACAAATTTCCACCAGGTAAGTGTTGGTCCTCTTAATCTAGACTTGGCCACCTTCATTTTTTGAGCATCAGTCACCCCATCACATTCAAAATGATTCTCAAGGCTGTCTATCCAATCTAAAAATAAAACATCATCCATTTGTCCATTAAACAATGGCACACCCTCCAAGGCTTTACACTTCAAAGCTTTTAGTGCCTTTAAGAAGGGTTCCTTAGGTAAGACTGGATCAGGGGTAGGTGTTTCTTCATCTAAGTCCCACTCCTTCCCCTTAGCTTCCTTTTCCTCTTTCTGGTCCACCTTGTCCTTTACACTATCTGCCTTAGCTTAGACTTCATCCAAGAGTTGCTCCATTTGAGCCAATCTCTCTCTTAGCAACCTGTTGTCCTCTTCTTGTTCATCCACTTTCTTGGCCAATTCAGAATTGGTCACCATCTTTATTGATGCACTAGACTCCTCACTTGAGTCCTTGGTTTGCAACATCCACTAGCTGCACTATTTCTTCTTTTTCCCAAATCTTGAACTTGGGCTCTGATACCACTCTGATAGGGAGACTCCTTGCTAACCTTCTGAGTTTGCTTGAAACTCTTAATAGGTCTCTCTTAGGACCTCTAGGGATTCCTTAATCCACCCTTCAACACTTGGAAGAATCAGTTCTTCCTTTCCAACCAAGGAAACTAACTATCATGTTAAAGACACCATTCTTGTGTTCCACAAGAACCTTCTACACAAACCACTCCAAGCCCTACACTTAAGTTTTGATTTGCAGGAGGGTTAGGGCTTCCACATACTTCATTTTTCAATTCCAACCTAGGTTTGAAACCACCAAATTGGTCCATATTGCCATCGGGTTCTAGCTCCTACTTTCTAGGCCTTGTAGGCTTTTTGCACAATTAGCCCTCCTAGTTTTTAGGAAACCTTAAAAATAGAAAAAATATCTCAAAGGACCCCCTGATCTTTTGTGGTATTCTTTAGGTAAGGAAAAAACCCACAAGGATTTTCTAGGTCCCTTAGCTTGGAACTGTCCATACACCCTGTTATCAAAAAATGGCACAATTCTTGTGTTTTGACCAGTTTGGTGTCTTGGGCTTCAAAACTTGTCTTGTTGGATCTTTGGGCACTCATCCACCTTGGGGAAAACCTAAAAAACATCATGAAACACACCCATGACCTTCTTGGCTCATGACAACACCCCCTGCACTTTTTAAATCAACTGTCACTTGCTTCCTCTAACCGGGCTATGAGTTTAGCTCGCCTAGGGCAAGTGCTTAAAAATACAAGTCAGCACTTTGAGAGCTCCTCCTTCCATAGAATGGTAGCTCCATGGACCTATTCCCCATTCCCAGATGGCCATATAGAACCAACAATGGGAAGTGGAGTTAGGTCCACATCTTTGCCCCTTGCTCCAAATCAGGACAACAAATAGTCCAAAACCAAGAAATTTACAAACAAAAACCAAAAAACACTTGCAAAGAAAAATAATTATGGAAAAACCTTGTTAACATGTACATTAATGGATTCCAATAATCATAGTTTTAGTTTCAATCCATTCAATGCAAAAATAACACAAAAATGCTTCAATTTGCTGTCCCTTCAATAAACTCCTTTGCTCCAGAATACCAGTCCGTACAGAATGAACTTCCACCCTCTAAATTAGCGTTTTTCCACCTTATATCCCTTAGACACACATGTTCCCACCCATCTATGGGTTCAAAACTTCTTAAAACATCAATTTCCTCTTAGACAACCAAATGTTGTCAGCAACTTTGAAAAGTTGCTAATGTTGCATAGCAACATTTTTTCATCTTTTGACAACTTACACTTTTGAAGTATTTTCTCCACCAATCAACCTTATCTAACCTTAGTTAAACCACCTATGATATCTATGGACCCTAAAAAATTCTATGACATCATCCTAACATTTGATGACATCATCAAGTACACCACATTAAATGGAGCCAAAAAGAGCTATTTACACAAGAAAGAAGCACAAAATGAAAACTACCTAAACTACTCTTGGTCAACACGACCTTATATATTTACATTGCCCTACTAGAGGGTCTTACACACACTAGCACACCAAAATGACAAGAGACTACCAAATTTTCTTGGCATCTCCAGGGTGCTCCTGCACCAATTACATATTGGGAATATATACTATGAGTACTACATTTTATATTACTTACTTTTCTTAAGATTCAATCTTTAAGTGCTTCAATTTTTTTGATCAATTGGGATGAATTTTTCAAAAGAACTAAAATGTTTAAGATCAGATAGAGGAGGAGAATTTATTTCTTATGAATTCATTAACTTTTGTAATAAGCATGGGTTTACAAGACAAGTTTCTGCACTGAGGACACCACAACAAAATGGGATTACTGAAATGAGGAATAGATCAATTGTTGATTGTTCCAGAACACTGATGATTGAAAAAGGCATCACACAAACACTCTGGAGAGAAGCTGTAAGTACTATTGTCTATACACTAAACCAAGTTCAATTAAAGAAAAGACATAAATAAGATACCTTATGGGCTATTATATGGATACACACCAAATGTGAGTTAGTTAAGAATTTTTGGAATTCAATGTTATATACTAAAAGATGATAGAAATGGGAAACTTGACTCTAAAAGTGATGAAGGAATATTTCTAGGATATTCTACTAAAAGCAAAGCTTAAAAATGTCTGAACAAATAATCTAACAAAATTATTGAGAGTGCAAATGGTAAAGTGGATGAATTTGCTAAGAAAATCATGAGGAAAGAAGAAAGGAACCTGAAGATTATAACATATTTGTCTACATTGAAGAAACTAACAAATTTCCCGGGTGAGAGAACAATGCAACCGAGCAACAGGCTTCACACACTAAGAATGAGGAAAATGCTCACAATGTTGAACCAAATGATGAAGATCAGAATGAAGATCAAAATGAAAAACAAAGATCTGAACCTATACTTTCTAAATATGTCAGAAGACACCACCCACAGGACTAGGTCATTGAGGAAAAAAGAGAGGGAATGAGAACAAGAAGTAAGTCACTTAACAATAGTTTTTGGATTTGTGATTTTGAGCCTAAATCTATTAATGTTTCACTTGAGAATCAAGAATGGGTTAGTGAAATGAATGAAGAGATTAAAGATATTGAGAAGAATAAAACATGGACATTAGTACCTAGACTGAGTGACAAAAATGTCATTAACACCAAATGGATTTTCGGAAACAAACTCAATGAGAATGGAGAAGTCACAAGGAACAAAGTAAAACTGGTATGCAAAGGGTATGCACAAGAAGAAGATATTGACTATGAAGAAACCTTTGCACCCATTGATAGACTAGAAGGAGTAAGAATTCTACTTGATTATGTTTCTTTTAAAGTATTTAAAGTATACCAAATGGATGTTAAATCTATATTTCTAAATGGAATACTAGAAGAGGAGGTATACATTGAACAACCTGAAGGGTTTGTTGATCCTAACAAGAGGAGCATGGCTTGTAAACTATACAAAGCTTTGTATGGATTGAAACAAGTACCGAGAGAGTGGTATGAAAGAATTCACTCTTATCTGATTAGTATTGGATTTGTTAGAACAAGTGACAACAATAATCTGTATTTGAAAGGAGATATTGATGATAAGATTTTGATTGTTGATATATTTGTTTATGATATCATATTTGGAGGTAATGATATGTTATGAAAGTCATTTGTTGATGGAATAAAAAAAGAATTTGAAATGTCAATGTTTGGAGAGATCAAAATTTTTCTTGGTCTACAAATTCTACAACAGGCTGAAGGGATCTACATCGCACAATAAAAATACGTCAAAGAAATTTTGAAGATATTCAAGATGGAGGACTCCAAACTAGTTGGAACACCTATGGAAACTGGATGCAAATTGACAAAGGAAGACAAGACAACCGAGGTAAATCAGACCTTATATAGATCCATGATTGGTAAACTAATATATGTTTTACACTAGACCTGATATAGAACATGCGGTTGGTATAGTTGCAATATTATTTGCTAACCCTAAGGAATCTCACATCACTGTTGTTAAAATAATTTTGAGATATCTAAAAAAAATTGAAAACTATGGTTTATGGTACAATAAAGAATGAAAATTTGAGCTACAAGTTTATACTAATGCTAATTGGGCTAGAAACATAGATTATAGAAAGAGCACTACAGGAGGAGCATTCTTTGTGGGTGACAGACTTGTCACATGGATTAGTAAAAAGCAAGGATGCATATCTCAATCAACTGTAGAAGCAGAATATGTAGTTACTGCTACAAATTTCTCTAACAGTGTATGGATCAAGCAATTGCTGAAAGGCATGAATGAGGAAATTATTAAGCCAGTAATTATCTATTGTGATAATACAAGTGCTATAAACATTTCAAAGAACCCTGTGATGCATGCTAAGACAATGCACATATCTATTAACTATCATTATTTGAGGGAACAAGTGCAAGAGAAATAGGTAATACTCAAATATGTACAATCCAAAGAACAACTAGCAAAGATATTCACAAAACCATTGCCAAAGGATACATTTGAATACCTGAGGAACAGACTAGGGGTTCGTCCCTTGTCTGCTGGTCACTAAGCTGACTAGGAGGTTGTCTTAGCCTATACATTATCAGAAGATTAATCATGTTGATGCAAGATAAGATATGGACTGCAATCATATATTAGTACACTAAAGGTACTTATCTGAACCACACACCAGAGATATTTTTGGCTACTACAGAGCTGTATATTTTTCTTTGGCATTACTGTCAAAGGGAGAGAGATATTCAATGAAATATCTATCAGGGAGAAGAACATCTAAGGGAGAGAAATATTCAATGAAATGGAGAGAAAGATTCAATGAAATAATCATCCATCAAAGGGAGAGAATTTGAGAGATTTAACATTTCATATCTATTCAAAAAAGGGAGAAGAGATTCTACAAGAAAGGGAGAGATGGAATTAGAAGATAGAAATGCTACACCTATCCATTGAAGGGAATGAAAAAAGGGAGAGCACACAACAGAATCAAATCTGAGCTAGAAAAGCTTATCAATATTCAAATATTTGAATTGGTTATAGAACAATAAGTTTGGTATGATATGACATATTTCATATTGTGTTGCCATCAATGCCAAAGGGATAGATTGATGAACTTTAACTGATTGAATGTTAGAAGATGATAAGTTGATGATCACCGAGCTACAAAAGTGAATGCAATAAATTAAATCAGTTAATGTATTGTATTTTCATTGATGTCAACTTGATATGGTTTGATTTTTCATACACATATTTTCAAAAACTTGAAGAGCTGAAGAGACAGTTTGTACGGTCAGTAAACCATGAAAGGTCTTGATGACATGTAACTGATTGAATGTTTGATAATGTCAAGTTGAAGATAATGCAAAATATTAAATTAGTTAATGGTTTTTATTGTCATTGATGTCAACTTAATATCATTTGTACGTTCATGTATATAATGCCAAAGACTTCAGAGAATCAATGGAAGAAAGATTATGCTTTCAACAATGCATAAAATTCAAGTATTCACTAAGTGACAGATAACACTGACGGAGTGCACACCATTACTAAAGGAAAAGAAACAAAGTCACAGTGATACCTGATGAGCAGAAGACAGTGTTTCCCAACAAAGAAAAATCACAGAATGCCCGACGAGCTGAGAACAGAGTTGCCCAATGAGTAAAATACAATGATTCCCGATGGACGGAGATCTTGAAGCTGACTGGAGTCACACTGATGGAACTGGCAGTTGTCACCAATAACTAATTGCAGAGTTGACTGACAGAACAGAGAGTTCAGAAAATAACAAAATATCTAGCTGGCAAGAGCTAAAAATAGACTTAACTAGTTGTTTACATTGTTTTATTCGACCAGAGTTAAGTGATTGATTTAAAGAAGATTTGTACAGTTGGCAAAAAGATAACTAAAAGATAAATCAGGAGTTATGCTTTAAATCAGATTGGCTGGATTGTTTTTCACGCCAAGAATCAAGAATCAAGAAACGGTGAATATCATGTCTATATAAGAGACAAGCTTAATTCATTTCCACATCACATGAAAGGGTAGTGAATAATAAGAGGATGGTGAAGAGAAACTGATGAAGGATAACTTCATTCAGTCCTGATCAATAAAGTTGAAGGAGAGCTAAAGAATTCTATAGACACCGACGAACAGTGAAGTATAGCATCACAGAGCAGAAAGTGTAGAGCACAAAGAATTGAATTGATACATTGATCAGAGAGGTAATGTACTTAAATAGTTCTGAAAATCTACGATTCAAATTGCATTAGAAATAGGTCATTGTGTTTCAGTTTAACCATTGAAGCATCAAGTCTCTTAATAGAGTAGGACTTAATACTCTTCTATATATTAAGGTACATCCCAAGAAGTGCCAAAAAGGTTGATTCATGAAAGTAGCATTCGAATTTCTAGATACCCATTGATAGTCTAAGAAGAAGGCTAATTCAAGGATGGTAGCGAGATTTTCCTAAAGCCTATTGATAGTCTAAGAAGGAGGCTGATTCAAGGATGGTAGCAAATAGATTCCCAATACTAAGTGACAACCTCTATGTATAAAATCCTCTAACAAGGTCACACCTAACAGTGTGTTTGTAACCTTTAACAGGGTTGGCTCCTAACAGGGTTCACTTCAGAAGAGTGAAATTTTGGGGTGCTAGTCCCAGTGGTTTTTTCCCTTAACAGGGTTTCCATGTTAAAATCCATGTGTTATGTGTGTATGGTTTATTACTTTACTATTTTACATTTCACATATGCATTTCTAGATTGATTGGTATATTCTTCATATTTATTGAGTTTCGTTAAATAGTTATACTGCTTATCGGTAATCAAGGAGAATAAGGTCAGAAAAGGAAAACCGACTCACAGTTAAATAATTATTAGTATTTCATGGCATGCATCTTATAGGAACTTAATAATCTAAGATTTTTTGATTGGTGGTTAAGTTTAAAGATAAATTTTTAAAGCCACTGATTAACCCCCCCTCTCAGTTATTACTAACAATTGGTATTAGAGCTTGTGTGCTTAGAAGGAAAGTTTCAAGACCTAAGTCAGGATCACAAGATGAACAGATGAGATGTGCCCAAGTTGAAAAAAGACAACTTTTCTTCATGGAAAAGCAGGATAAGACTCCACTTATTAGGTATTGGTAATGATGTTACTCAATTCCTAGATACTGAATATGTGTTTCATACAGGAGTATTGACAGTAGATCAATTGAGAGAGAAGCATGAGCATAATTGCATGGTTATAGAGCTTTCTTCCTCACTCTTCGATGCTAAATTTGAAGATGTCAAGGGTTGAAAAACTGCAAAGAAAATGTGGGACAAACTAAAGCTTGTACATGGAGGTGATACAAATGTTCTGAGAGCCAAGGCAGAAAGCTTTAGAGGAAAATTTAATGATCTCAGAATGAAAGAAGGAGAAAACATTACACAGTACAACAAAATAATAAAAGAATTAGTCAATGCTATACGAGGTGTTGGAGGTACACTTGAAGAGGAGATAGTGGTAAGTAAAATCTTAAGAACCTTATTCCCTATATATGCTATTAGAGTTTCTTCCATTCAAGAAATGAGAGTAGTAGCAAACAACATAGTTACTCTTGATAGTTTAATTGGTAGACTGATCTCATTTGAAATGAATAACTTTGACAATAGTGTCTTACCAAACTTAGAGTCTGCATTTTAGTCTTATATGAAAATAAGCAAATCCAATCATAGATACTCATCTAGAAAAAATAGTGAAAGTGAAAATGAAGAAGAAGATCTAGATGAAATAGAAGCACTTATGGCTAGAAGAGTGCAGAGAGGAAAAGGTAAATACAAAGGAAAGTTACCACTTATATGCTTTAATTGTAAAGAGATTGGATACTTTGATGCAAGATGTCCTAACAGAAGAAAAGAGGACAGAAGTAATGACAGACCTTTTGAGAAGAAATCTGACAGAGGTGATAACAAAGATTACAGAGGTTACCGACAATCAGAAAGAAGAGATACCTGATACTACAAGGATAAAGGCAAGAAGGCTAGCTACCTAGCTGCTTGCAAAGATGATGATACTAACACCAAATCTAATGAAGACATCGAGATGGTATTTGTAGCTATGAAGGATGATTTAGATGAAGATGAAAGGTATGTAGAAACTGCACTCATATCTAATGTTAGCAAGAATGACATCTGGATTATAGATAGTGGCTGCACTCACCACATGACCGGTGACAAAGAAAAGTTTAACACTTTTGAGTATTACAATGGTGGTACAATAAGAATGGGTAATGATACACCTTGTCTGGTTCAAGGTAAAGGAACTATAATGTTGACTAACCTGATTAAATGTGAAAATGATTATTGGGTAAAAGGATTGAATTATAATCTGTTGAGTGTTTCTTAGCTGAATAAATCAGGTCAAAGAGTAGCATTTGAGAACAAGAAGGCAAAGATCTTCAATGAATCAGGAAAACTGATTTGTACCGGTGAACAGACTAAAGGTAACTTATTCTATCTGAATGATACTAACACCACTTGCTTAATGACTAGAAAGGAAGACATATGATTGTGGCACAAAAAATTGTGTCATCTGAATTTTGACAACATGATAAAGATAAGTAGTAGAAGAAATGTCAAAAAGGTAAAATGACAAAGTCTAGTTTCAAAAGTAAAACCCATACATCTTATGATATTCTAGAATTAGTCCATACTGATTTATGTGGTCCTATGAGGACAAAGAGCTATTTTGGAGATAGATATTTTATTCTCTTTGTTGATGATTACTCTAAAATGATTACAGTTATGTTTCTAAAAGATAAATTTGAATCATTCAAGATGTTTAAATGGTATAAGGCTATGGTAGAAAAATAAACTGGTAATTATTTGAAATGTTTGAGATCAGATAGAGAAGGAAAATTTATATTAGATGAATTCACTAATTTATGTAATCAGCATGGTATAAAAAGATAGGTTTCTACACTAAGAACACCACAACAAAATAGGATTGCTAAGAGAAGGAACATATCAATAGTTGATTGTGCAAGAATGTTGATGATAGAGAAAGGCATCACCCAAATATTCTAGATGGAAGATGTCAGTACTGTTGTTTACACATTGAACAAAGTACAATTGAAGAAAGACACCAAGAAGACACCTTATGAGTTATGGTATGGTAAAACACCCAATGTAAGTTACTTCAAGATCTTTGGTAGTCAATGTTATGTCTTAAAGGATGATAGAAATGGAAAGTTTGATGCCCAAAGTGATGAAAGTATTTTTCTGGGGTATTCTACCAAAATCAAAGCTTTTAAATTTCTTATCAAGGCCTCTAACAAAATAGTTGAAAGTGCAAATGTAAAGATTGATGAATTTACATAAAAGAATGAGCTGGAAAGCACAAAAGAACTAGAGGACTACAACAAGTGTGTTTATTGTGAAGAACCCAACACTTTTCCTGAGCAAAAATGCTTAATCCCAGAACAACAGAATGTTGCAACTGACGGTCAAACTGTTGTTACTGACGGTTAGGACAATAATCAAGATAATGTGCAAGGTAATGAAGAAAAAAATGAAGATCAAAATAATGATCAAGCTAATACACAAAGAGTTGTACCTTTACTTGCAAGATATGTAAGAAGGAACCATCTAGAGATCCAGATCATAGGAGATAAGAAAGTTGGTAAAAGAACAAGAAGTAAGTCTTTAAACTCAAATTTTTTAATTTGTGAGTTTGAGCCAAAATCTATCAATGCTGCACTAGATAATGAAGAATAGATAAGTGCTATGAATGATGTGATTGAGAAGATTGAGAAAAACAAAACATGGTCACTTGTGCCAAGACCAGATGACAAGAATGTCATCGGTACAAAATGGATATTCAGAAATAAGCTGAACAAGAATGGGGAAGTCACAAGAAACAAAGCAAGACTAGTATGCAAGGGGTATGCACAAGAAGAAGGTATAGACTATGGAGAGACCTTTGCACCCATTGCTAGGCTAGAAGGAGTAAGCATACTACTTTCTTATGCTGCATACAATGGATTCAAAGTATATCAAATGGATGTCAAGTCAGCATTTCTAGATGGAATACTTGAAGAAGAGGTATACATTGAGCAACCAGAAGGGTTTGTAGATCCAAACAAGAGGAACATGGTATGTAGAATTCACAAAGCCTTTTATGGATCAAAAAAAGCTCCTAGAGCCTGGTATGAATGACTTCATTCATATCTAATAAGTATAGGATTCATAAGGACTAGTGAAAATAGTAATCTTTATTTGAAAGAAGATACTGATGCTAACACTTTGATTGCTGAAATATTTGTTGATGACATCATATTTGGAGGCAATGATATGCTATGCAAATCATTTTCTGATGAGATGAGCAAAGAATTTGAGATGTCTATGTTTGGAGAGATCAAGTTCTTTCTTGGTCTACAAATCATTCAACAAAGTGAAGGTATTTTCATTACACAGTCCAAATACATCAAAGAGGTCCTGAAAATATTCAAGATGGAAGATTCCAAACCAGTTGGAACACCGATGGCTACTAGATGTAATTTAACAAAGGAAGACAAGACAACAGAGGTAAATCAGACTTTGTATAGATCAATGATTGGAAAACTCATGTATGTTGTACACACTAGACTAGATATTGCACATGCAATACGAATTGTTGCTAGATTTTCAGGTAACCCCACGGAATCACATATGACTGTTGTAAAAATAATTCTAAGATATATGAAGAATACTGAGGAATTTGGCTTATGGTATAGAAGATAAGGCAAATTTGAACTAAAGGTGTTTACCGATGCTGATTGGGCTGGAAATCTTGATGACTGAAAGAGCACAACTGGAGGAGCATTCTTTATGGGTGACAGACTTGTCACATGGATTAGCAAGAAGCGGGGATGCATCTCTCAATCTACTGCAGAAGCAAAATATGTTGCTACTGCTATGAAATGCTCAAATATTGCATGGATCAAACAGTTGCTGGAACGTATGCATATGAAGATCTTAGAACCAGTGATTATCTATTGTGATAACACTAGTGCAATAAACATTTCCAAGAATCTAGTCATGCATTCCAAGACTAAACACATTGCAATAAATTATCATTATTTAAGAGAACAAGTTCAAGAAAAAGAGGTGATACTTGAGTATGTGCAATCAAAAGAACAATTAGCTAATAGCTTCACCAAGCCACTACCCAAGGATATGTTTGAGTACCTGAGAAAGAGACTAGGGGTCAAACCCTTGTCTACCAGTCAGTAAAAGACTGAAGGCTACATTAGCCTATATATTATCAGAATATCATTCATGTTGATGCGAGCAAAAAGAAGAACTTCAAAGCTACCTCTATAAATAGACAGGTATATATAAAAACTGAGCACTAGAGTATACTGTTGTATTGCTGATGGATAAGGGAAATTCAAGGAATATATTATGGATGGAAAGAAAAGATCACTTGACATTAATGTCAGATATCTATAAGATATTTGTTTGGCATTGTTGTCAAAGGGAGAGAAAGTTTCCATATTATCACAGTCTTCAGAAAAAGAAGAAATATTATCCATTATCACATTACTCCAACAGGGAGAGATTATATCCATAGGGAGAGTTGTTGACAAGAGACAGAGACATCAAAGAAGAATAGTCAAAAGAGAGATATTGACAAAAGGAAAGGACACAACACATCAGAACAAAAAAACACAGAAATCTGCAAGAATCAAACCTAAGCTAACATAGAGCTTACCGGCGGTCAGACATTTTTATCGGTTATCAAAAAAAGATTGGTAGTTTGATGAATCTCAACAATTGTATTTCATATTGTATTAGAAATAGTATAGTGTGATAATATAAGTTTGTTTCCATTAATGCCAAAGGGAGAGATTGATGACATGTAATTGATTGAATGTTTGATAATGTTAAGTTGAAGATAGTGTAAAACATTAAATCAGTTAATGGTTTGTATTGTCATTGATGTCAACTTGACATCATCTGTGCGGTCATGTATATAATGCCAAAGATGTCAGAGAAATAATGGAACAAAGATTATGCTTTTAGTAATGCATAAAAGTCAAGTATTCACTAAGTCACAGATAACACCGATGGAGTGCACACCATCGGTAAAGGAAAAGAGCCAAAGTCATAGTGATACCCGACGAGCAGAAGACAGTGTTTCCCGATGAAGCAAAATCACACGATGCCCAATGAGCTGAGAACAGAGTTGCTCGATGAGTAAAATCCAATGATGCTCGACAGACGGAGATCCTAAAGCTGACTGGAGTCACACCGATGGAACTAGCAGTTGTCATCAACAACTAATTGCAGATTTGATCGACAGAATAGAGAGTTGAGAAAATGACAAAATATCTAGCTGGAAAGAGCTAAAAATAGACTTAACTGGTTGTTTTCATTGTTTTATTTGACCAGAGTTAAGTGATGGATTTAAAGAAGATTTGTACAATTGCAAAAAAGATAACTACAAGATAAATCAGGAGTTATGCTTTAAATCAGATTGGCTAGATTTTTTTTACGCCAAGAATCAAGAATCAAGAAACGGTGAATATCATGTCTATATAAGAGACAAGATTAATTTATTTCCACATCACATGAAAGGGGAGTGAATAATAAGAGGATTCTAAAGAGAAATTGATGAAGCATAACTTTATTCAGTTCTGATCAATCAAGTTGAAGGAGAGCTAAATAATTCTGTAGACACTGACGAACAGTGAAGCACAACATCACAAAGCAGAAAGTGTGGAGCACAAAGAATTGAATTGATACATTGATCAGAGAGGTAATGTACTTAAATAGATATGAATATCTGCAATTCAAGTTACATTAGAAACAGGTCATTGTGTTTCAGTTTAACCATTGAAGAATCAAGTCTCTTAACAAAGCAAGAATTAACAGTCTTCTATATATTGAGGTACATCCCAAGGAGTGCCAAAAAGGTTGATTCATTAAAGTAGCATTGGACTTCCCAGATACCTATTGACAATCTAAGAAGAAGTTTGATTCAAGGATGGTAGCAAGATTTGCCTAAAGCCTATTAACAGTCTAAGAAGGAGGATGATTCAAGGATGGTAGAAAATAGATGCCCGATACTAAGTGACAACCTCTATGTATAAAATCCTCTAACAGGGTCACACCTAACAGGGCTCACTTCAGAAGAGTGAAAATTTGGGGTACCGGTCCCAGTGGTTTTTTCCTTTAACAGGGTTTCCATGTTAAAATTGATGTGTTATCTGTGTATGGTTTATTACTTTACTGTTTTACATTTCACATATGCATTTCTGGATTGATTGGTACACTCTGCATATTTACTGAGTGTCGGTAAATAGTTATACTGCTTATCGGTAATCAAGGAGAATAAGGTCAGAAAAGGAAAACCGACAGACAATTAAATCAATATTAGTATTTCATGGCATGGATCTTATAGGGACTTAATAATCTGAGATTTATTGATTGGTGGTTAAGTTTAAAGATAAGTGTTTGAAGCCACTGATTCACCCCCCCCCCCCCCGCTTCTTAGTTATTGCTAACAGGTTTGTATACACCAAGTGAAAGTGAACACCAAGAAGTTCACAGTGTACATTGAGCACCACAGTAACTGAGCAAGTGTTACCGAGTAAGAGGTAATTACCGAGCATAACTGGAGTTGATTACCGAGCAGAACTGGATTTAAAGAATGACAAAATTATTTAGCTAGTAGAGCTATATTTAGGGATTGACTGATTGATTGCATTACTATCAACTATCAGTTAAGCTAAATTAAAGAAGAAGATTTAAAGCATTTTTTATTCACAGTTATCAAGGAGATATTTATGGAATAAAACTAAAGGATAGATTTACGGGATAAATAAAAGCATGGCAGGTTTTACGGATCAAGAAGTGATCTACGATAAGAAAAAAAGGAGATTGAGCGGCTAAATATGTCTAGATAAAGAGACAAGGAATTCATTATCAAAAAAAGGAATGCTGAGTATATTGTGTGAAGATATAATTCTTCATGTAGATCTAATCATACAGGTTGAAGAATAGAGCCAAGGAATTTTGCAGACACCGAGCAATAGAGGACAGAGCATTCACCAAGCAGAACAAAGAAAGAGAGCAAAGGAACTGAATTACATATTGATCAGAGAGATATTATTGGACTAACAATAGATCTAAATATTTTCAAGTTAAAGTTGTATTTAGAAAAGATCATTTACTGTATCATTTTAATCATTGATTCATAAAATCTCTTAAGCAAGTGGGATTTAACAGTCCCTATTGTATTAAGATACTCAAGAGTATCAAAAGGTTTTCTTATTGACAACATAGTGAGTGCTAGGTCAAAAGACAAACTGTTGGTTTTAAATCCTCTAACAAGGTTGCACTTAGTAGTGTGTATTATAATCTTTAACAGGGTTGTCTCTTCATAGATCTCACTTCAGAAGAGTGAAAATATTTTGGGTTATCAGTCCCAAGTGGTTTTTCTTATATTGAGTTTCCACGTTAAAATCTATATCTCAAATGTGTATATGTTTCATTGCATTGATATTTTGTTTTACACATTAATGAAACTGGATTGGTCAGTTAACACTAAGTTTATTTGCTGCTACTTGGAAAAGTCTAGAAAAGATATACGGTATACCTTACCGAGAAGTTTATATTTGTTAAATTTATTTACGACATACATCTTGATAAAATTAGGACTATAAGAGAACTGCGGGTATTATATCTGAGATATAATTTTTTACTTGGATTTTTTGAATAATTATTAAGGCCACTGGTTCACCCCCCTCCTCAGTTATTCTAACAATTGGTATCTGAACTTTGGGGCTTGGAAGAAAAGTTTAAAGGAACTTAAGCTAAAGATCACAAGATGAGTAAAAGGGATGTGCCTAAGTTGAAAAATGAGAACTTTGCATCATGGAAAAGTAGGATAAGACTTCATCTATCTGGTATTGGAAATGATGTTACTAATGACGTGTAACTGATTCAATGTTTGAAGATGTTAAGTTGATCACCAAAATGTAGAAAGATAATGCAAGATATTAAATCAGTTAATGGATCAAGTATTTTCATTAATGTCAACTTGATATAATCTAATCGGTTATAATCAAAGTGTCAAAGACTTTAGAGAATCAAAGAGATAAAGATTATGCTTTCAGTAATGCATAAAAGACATGCATTCACTAAGTGACTTCAAACACTGACAACTAGTGGAACTCGGCGGACATATATCACTGAAATTTAAGTCATAGTTATGCCCAAGCAAAGAAACCGATGAGAATTACCGAAGAGAAGAATCACAAGCATCACCGACGGCAAGAATTACAGTGTTAACCAATGAGAAGAACTTTGTAATGAAGCCTGAAGGAGAGACAACACCAATGGACAGATGACCCCAATAGAGAAGCCTGAGGAGAACTGAAGTGTTGACTGAAGCTATCAAAGAGTTAAAACACCAAAGTTAACTAGAGCTCAGAAATGACAAAATATCTAGCTGGTAGAGCTAAAAATAGACTTAACTGATAGTTATCATTGCTTTTATCGATAAGATAAAGCTAGAGATAAGTAAAGAATTTAA
The DNA here is from genome assembly GCA_018584345.1 of Thuja plicata. NCBI lineage: Eukaryota > Viridiplantae > Streptophyta > Pinopsida > Cupressales > Cupressaceae > Thuja > Thuja plicata. The sequence continues at coordinate 868,039 of MU227777.1, forward strand.
AGCTATTTTGTCCAGTTGGCAAGAAGAATTCTACGAGATAAAATAGGAGTTATGCTTTAAATCAAGTTTGGCTAAGATTGTGGATCACGCCAAGAACAAGAAAATCAAGAAGAGAGAAATGGTGATATCATGTATATAAATAGACAACTTAATTCATTATGAATTAAGGGGAGTGAATGCAAAAGAGGATGTTGGAGATAAATTAATGAAGAACAACTTCACACAGTCCTGATCAATCAAGCTAAAGAAAGAGATAAAGATTCCCGCAGACACCAAGCAACATAGCACAACATCACCAAGCAGAAACAAACAATGGAGCAAAGGTATTGAAAAGATATATTGATCAAAATGGTTTAATGAGCTTATAATAGATCTAAAAATATGCAAGTATAAGTTGTATATGTGAACAGATCATACTGTTTCAGTTTAACAATTGATTTAGAAAGCCTATTAACCAAGTAGGATTTAAAGATCCTTTCTATATTGAGATACATCCCAAGGAGTATCAAAAAGTTTGATCATGAAGATAGCATGAGATGCTAGATACCATTTGACAAACCAGGGTTTGGTCATAGAAGCTAGCATTGAGATTCTCAATATCAAGTGAAAAACTAATATTTTAAATCCTCTAACAAGGCTACACCTAACAGTGTGTTTGTAACTTTTAAGAGGGTTGGCTCTTCACCGACCTCACTTCAGAAGAGTGAAATTTTTGGGTTATCGGTCCCAAGTGGTTTTTACCTTAACATGATTTCCATGTTAAAAATTCATGTATCAATGTGTTTATGAGTCATTACTTTAGTGTTTTGCATTACACAACTAATCTGGATTGATCGGTTTAACAAAGAACTCTAAGCAATAGTTATTTGATATGATTATTTGAAGGCATACATCTTGTAGGACTGAAGATAACTAGAGGCTTAATATTATGGTACTAAGTTTTTTTTTTGATTTATAGAAATATTTTTGAGGCCACTGATTCACCCCTCCCCCTCTTAGCTATTACTAAAAATTGGTATCAGAGCTTATGAAGTGATGAAGGTATCTTTCTAGGGTATTCCACCAAAATCAAGGCTTATAAATATCTTAACAAGTCATCTAACAAGATCATTGAAAGGGAAAATGTAAAGATAGATGAATTTATAGAAAATAATGATAAGGAAAGAAGAAGAGAGCCAGCGGACTAAAACATGTTTGTTTATACTGAAGAACCTGAAACTCTACCCAAGCAATAGCGTATCGCTCTTGAGCAACAAAATGTTGCACCCGAACATCAGGCTGGAATGACCAAAAATAGGATAATACTCAAGATGATGTACCAAGTAATGGAGATCAGAACAAAGTTCAAGAAGATGATTATAATGATAGACAAAGAGCTAAACCGAAACTTGCCAAGTATGTCAGAAGACATCATCCACAAAATCAAATCATAGGAGACAAGAAGGCTAGAATGAGAACAAGAAGTAAGTCACTAAACACTACATGTTTACTTTGTGATTTTGAGCCTAAATCTGTTAATACTGCACTTGAAAATGAAGAATGGGCCAGTTATATGAATGAAGAAATAGAACATATTGAGAAGAAAAGTACATGGACACTACTATCGAGACCTGATGACAAGAATGTTATTGGTACCAAATGGATATTCAGAAACAAGTTGAATGAGAATGGAAAATCCACAAGAAACAAAGCAAGATTAGTATGCAAGGGGTAGGCACAAGAAGAAGGTATTGATTATGGAGAAACCTTTGCACCCATTTCTAGAATAGAAGGAGTAAGAGTCTTACTTTCTTATGATGCATTCAAAGGACTCAAGGTATACCAGATGGATGTCAAATCTGCAATCCTAAAAGGAATACTTGAAGAAGAGGTATACATTGAACAACCAGAAGGGTTTGTTTATCCAGAGAAGAGGAACATGGTATGTAGAATAAATAAATCCTTGTATGGATTGAAACAAGCACCTAGATCTTGGTATGAAATACTTCACTCCTATCTCATTAGCATTGATTTTGTAAGAACAAATGAAAATAGCAAATATGTGCTTAAAAGAAGATACCGATGGTAATAATCTGATTGCTGAAATTTTTGTTGATGATATCATTTTTGGGGGAAATGAAATTTTATGCAAATCCTTTGCTAATGAAATGAGAAAAGAATTTTAAATTTCTATGTTTGGGGATATCAAATTCTTTATTGGTCTATGGATTCTTCAACAAGATGCAGGCATACATATCACTCAGTCCAAATACATCAAGGAAGTGCTGAAGATATTCAAGATGGAAGATTCCAAACCAGTTGGAACACCTATGGCTACTAGATGTAAGCTGATGAAAGAAGACAAATCAAATGAGGTAAATCAGACCTTGTATAGATCAATGATTGGAAAACTAATGTATGTTGTTCACACCAGACCAAATATAGCACATGAAGTTGGAATAGTTGCAAGATTCTCTGCTAATCCCAAACAATCTCATAGGACTACTGTCAAGAGAATTTTGAGATATCCGAAGAACACTGAGGAATATGGCTTATGGTATAAAAGAGAAGGAAAACTTGAGCTACAAGTCTATATAAATGCTAATTGGGCTAGAAACATTAATGACCATAAGAGAACAACTGGAGGAGCATTCTTCATGGGTGATAGACTTGTCACATGGATCAGCAAGAAGCAAGGATGCATCTCTCAGTCTACTGTAGAAGCAGAGTATGTGGTTGTTGCTGCAAATTGTTCTAATATTGCATAGATCAAACAGTTGCTGGAAGGTATGAATATGAATATTCTTGAACCAGTGATTATATATTGTGATAATACCAGTGCAATTAACATTTCTAAGAATCTTGTCATGCATGCTAAGACTAAGCATATTGCTATCAAGTATCGCTATCTGAGAGAACAAGTGCAAGCAAAGCAGGTGATACTGGAATGTGTTCAATCAAAGGAACAATTTGCTGATATATTCATCAATCCATTACTGAAAGAAACATTTGAGTACTTGAGACAGAGACTAGGGGTACAACCCTTGTCTATCAGTCAGTAAGCTGACTAGGAGGTTGCATTAGCCTACACACAATCAGAAGATCATTCATGTTGATGTAAGTACCAAGATGAAAAACAACAGATACATCTGTACACAACAAGGTACAAATCTGCACCAAAAACCAGAGATAATGTATTTCTAATGGATAGGGAAATTCAAGAAATATATTATATAAAGGGATGGAAGATGATATAGAAGAATTGTTTGGCATTGTTTTAAAATGGAGAGATGATCTCATTATCATAAAGGAGAGAGATTCTCACTATTATAAGGGAGAGATTATATTAGTGTCCATGAAGAGAAGTTCCTAAGAATCAAAAGGAATAGTTATTCAATATTCAAAGGGAGAGATTGACTACATATGAAATATCCATCTAAGGGAGAGAAGTAACAAAGGGAGAGAGTTCATACAAAGGGAGAGATTGTTGTCAAAATAAAAAGAGATTATCAAGAAGAGGAATAGTCAAGGAAGGGCACATATTAGAAACAAAGAAAGAAGTTTCTACATCTATCCAGTGAATGGATTAAAGATTGAAGACACCCACTCTGCAAGAAACAAATCTAAGCTATTTGAACTTACCGAGAGCCAAACATTTGTAATAGCTACAATATGAAAGATTGATGAAACTGCTATATTTCATATTGTATCAATAATAATATAGTATGATAATGTAGTGTGTTTCCATCAATGCCAAAGGGAGAGGTTGATGAAATGTAACTGATTGAATGTTTGAAGATGTTAAGTTGATCACCAAAATGCAGAAAGATAATGCAAGACATTAAATCAGTTAATGGATTGTATTTTCATTGATTTCAACTTGATATAATCTAATCGGTTATAATCAAACTGTCAAAGACTTCAGAGAATCAGAGAGATAAAGATTATGCTTTCAGTAATGCATACGAGACAAGCATTCACTAAGTGACTACAAACATCGATGACTAGTGGAACCCAACAGATAGAGATCACCAAAATTTAAGTCACAGTGATGCCCGAGAAAAGAAACTGACAAGCATTACCGAAGAGTAGAATCACAAGCATCACCGATGGCCATAATTATAGTGTTAACTGACGAGAAAAACTTTGCAGTGAAGCCCAAAGGACAGACAACCCCGACAGACTCACAACTCTGACGGAGAAGCCCAAGGAGAACATAAGTGTTGACTGAAGCTATCAAAGAGTTAAAATATCGAAGTTAACTAGAGTTCAAAAATGATAAAATATCTAGCTGGCAGAGCTAAAAATAGACTTAACTGGTAGTTATCAATGTTTTTATCAACAAGATAAAGACAAAGATAAGTAAAGGATTTAAAGCTATTTTGTCCAGTTGGCAAGAAGAATTCTACGAGATAAAAAAAGAGTTATGGTTTAAATCAAGATTGGCTAAGATGGTGGATCACACCAAGAACACGAAAACCAAGAAGAGAGAAACAGTGATATCATGTCTATAAAGAGACAACTTAATTCATTATTAATAAAGGGGAGTTAATGAAAAATAGGATACTGGGGAGAAGCTGATGAAGAAAAAATTCATACAGTCCTGATCAATCAAGCTAAGGGAAGAGCTAAAGATTTCTGTAGACACCGAACAACAAAGAACAACATCACCGAGCATAAACAAATAGTGGAGCAAAGGTATTGAAAAGATATATTTATTAGAATGGTTTAATGAGATTACAATAGATCTAAAAATCTGCAAGTATAAGTTGTATTTGTGAACAGGTCATACTGTTTCATTTTAACCATTGATTCAAAAAGTCTCTTAACCAAGCAGGATTTAAAGATCCTTTCTATATTGATACATCCCAAGGAGTATCTAAAATTTTGATCATGAAGATAGCATGAGATGTCAGATACCATTTGACAAACCAGGGTTTGGTCATAGAAGTTAGCATAGAGATGCCCGATATCAAGTGACAAACTAATCTTTTAAATCCTCTAACAAGGTCACACCTAACAGTGTGTTTGTAACCTTTAACAAAGTTGTCTCTTCACCGAGCTAACTTCAGAAGAGTGAAAATTTTATGTTACCAGTCCCAAGTGGTTTTTCCCTTAACAGGGTTTCCACATTAAAAATCCCTGTGTCAATGTGTTTATGAGTCATTACTTTAGTGTTTTGCATTACACATAACTAATCTGGATTGATCACTATACACTAAGCTATTTACTGGCATTTGGTAAATTAAAAGACTGCTATTTAGTAAACATTAAAGAATAAGGTTTAACAAAGCATTACGAGCAGTAGTTATTTGATAGGATTGTTTGAAGGCATACATCTTGTAGGACTGAAGATAACTAGAGGCTTAATATTATGGTACTATGTTTTTGGGTTGATTTATTGGAATATTTTTGAGGCCACTAATTCACCNCCCCCCCCCCCCCCCCCCCCCTCTTAGTTATTACTAACAGTTACACAACACTTGGATAATGAATATTTTGCACCTGCTGGACCTCTAACTATTGATCAATTGAGAGAGAAACATGAACATAATTCTGTGATGATAGAACTTACTTCTTCACTAACCGATGTTGAATTTGAAGATTTGAAATCATGCACCTCTGTAAAGAAAATGTGGGACAAATTAAGGCTAGTACATGGAGGAGATGCCAATGTGCTGAGAGTTAAAGATGAAAACCTAAGAGGAAAGTTTGATGACCTGAGAATGAAAGAAGGAGAGAACATCACTCAGTACAGTGACAGAATCAAAGAAGTTGTTAATGATATCCGTGGAGTAGGAGTACTTGATCAAGGAACAGTTATAATTAAAATTATGAGAACCTTACTGCCTGTTTATTCTATTAGAGTATTTGCAATTCAAGTAATGAGAGCAGTAGCTAGTAACAATGTTACTCTTGATAGTTTGATTGGTAGACTTATTTCATTTGAGATGAACAACTATGACAATAGTGTCTTACCTACTGTTGAGTCTGCATTCAAGTCTTCTCTGAAAATAATCAAATCTAGTAACAAACACACTAAGAGAATTGATAGTGATGATGACATGTAACTGATTGAATGTTTGAAGATGTTAAGTTGATGATCATGCAAGGCATTAAATCAGTTAATGTATTGCATTGTCACTGATTTCAACTTAATATAATCTTTATGGTCATGGAGATACTGCCAAAGACTTCAAAGAACTCATGAATCAAGGCTATGCTAATCAGTAATGCATACAAGTCAAGTAGTCACTAAGTGACTGTATACATCGACAGAGTGCACCCGATGGTCAGAGTAAAAGAACAGAGTCACAGTGTTTCTCAACGAGGAAATGAACAACATTACCAATGAGCAAAGTTATAGTGTTTCCCGACAAGAAAAACATAGAGTAACCCAACGGAAAGAAATACAGTGTTGCCCAACGAAGAAGACAAGGACAGAGATCCTGATGACAACTAAAGTTACACCGATGAAATAGTCAGATATCACCGATGACTAACTGAAGTGTTGACCAATAGAATAGAGAGTTTAGAAAATAACAAAATGCTTAGCTATCAAAACCTAAAGATAAGGTTAACAGATAGTTATCATTGTTTTAATCATCGAGATAAAGCTAAAGACAAGTAATTGATTTAAAGCTACTTTTTTGAGTTGGCAAGAAGATCTCTACGAGATCAGACTGGAGATTTTCTTTAACTCTATTGGTGAGAATTTTGGAACACGCCAAGGATCAAGAAAGCCAAGAAAAGAGGAAATCATGTCTATAAGAGACAAACCCAATTCATTACGAATTGTGTGTGGGGTGAAAAAGAGAAGAGGAAAGATGCTAAAGAAAATATGAAGGAGAAGAAAGTCTTCATTTCAATTTTGATCAACAAGCTAAAGGAAGAGAAAGATTCTACAGACATCGACGAACAGTGAGACAAGCATCACAGAGCAGAACAAGTGTGGAGAAAATGTATACATTTGATTATATTGATTAGTGAAGTAATGGACCAACAATAGATCTAAAAAATCTGCAATTGTGTTGTATGTATAAATAGATCATTAGTGTTTCATTTTAACCATTGAAGCATATAAGCCTCTTAACCGAGTAGGACTTAAAAGTCTTTTTCAATTGAGATATATCCCAAGGAGTATCAAAAATTTTGATCACAAAAGTAGCATTAGATATGCCTGATACATATTGACAGGCCAAGTGAGCATTTGATCAAGGATGGTAGCATTAGATGCCAGATACTAGTTGACAAACTATTTCTAAATCCTCTAACAAGGTCACACCTAACAATGTGTTTGTAACCTTTAACAGGGTTTGTTGTTAACAGAGCTCACTTCAGAAGAGTGAAAATTTGGGGTATCGGTCCCAGTGGTTTTTCCCTTAACAGGATTTCCATGTTAAAAATCTATGTGTTATGTGTGTATGATTCATTTCTTTACTATTTTGTATCTTACATAGTTGATTCTGGATTTATCGGTATACTCTGCATATTTACTGTATTTTGGTAAATAGATGACTGCTTATTAGTAAACATACAAAAGAAGGTTTAACAGAGCAATCCGACAAGTAGTAAATTGATATAAGTAATTCAAGGAATTCATCTTGTAGGACAGAAGATAACTTGAGATATAATTTGTGGTTATAAGTTTAGAGGGTTGATTTAAGGATTAATTTTTGAGGCCACTGATTCACCCCCCCCCCCCTCTCAGTTATTACTAACAAGTGACTGTGATAGTGATGAGTAAGAACTTGATGAGCTTGAAGCACTAATGGCTAGGAGATTAAATAAAGGTAAAGAGGGTATATGCACCAAGATGGGGGACCGAAAAGGTGTTGTTGACACTGAAAGTTTCAGGTTCAAAAGGAACGAGACATTAGGGAAGTATAGTATATACATTTTTCATATTTTATATGATTTCCCTTTGTTGATAATTAAAATGATAAAAAGGCGTGTATGCATGTCCTTATCTTATTTTCAATAAATTTAATGCATGTATATTTTGAAATAAAATAATTATAAAAATAATAAATAAAGTAGTTAAGTAAAAAG
>MU227777.1:877070-902615 GCA_018584345.1 Thuja plicata
AAATAAATGATGGTGGCCTTTATAGAAGCCTAATATATTATGAATATAATAATTTTGATTTTAGGTTTTATTAAAGGACTATCTAATGTTGGGTGTTTTTGTGCAGGAATTAAATGTTGGATTATTACGCACAAGTACCTGAGGTTAATACGAATCAAATTTATTGTATGGGAATTGTTTCCTTAAAAACCATTATATGGTTTAATTATATTTTTAGGGTTAGTTGCTAGGATTAGGTTTTTGTGAAAAGGTATGTCTTTTCACAAAAAACCTTTGAATAGTATATAAATATTGAGTCAAAATTAAACTCAAAGGATTACAATATATGATATTTTGACGACAAAAATTGAAAACTCTCTTTCAAACTACAGACTTGAACTCATGTACAAATTTCCAAGTGCTAATATCAGATAAGTGCTTATACTTTAAATTTAATATAGTTTTTATGTTCAATTAGTTTTTTGGATTACTCTATGAACCAGGGTATCCTACTATGTTATCTATTTGATACTTTTATTTATAATTAATTTATGCAATTAGAATATCGGTAGCATAGTCTGAGAACCTGTTACTCTTCCTTTTGGGCTCTTAATTTGAGTTAAAAAACCATAGGGATAATTGTATAATTTGTTTAAATATTTGTTTCAATTGGAATCCTATAGGACGATGGTCTCACTTTACAGGAGTGAGTTACCTTAAAACCGTCTCTGTCTATACGTAAGATTGATATAACTAACTCTATTCCCAATTCGGTATCAGGCACTGGTCTATTTGTCATTTGAAATTGTCATTTGTTCTTTCTATAATTTGCATACATATCTGATTTCTCCTTTACAAAGTATTCAATTAGGTTTAACATTATTTTTAAGTTTTAGATTTAGTTTTCAAGCTATCTGACGATTAGGATTTTTAGGTTTATTTTCCTTTGAAGGATTGTTAACCCCTTTGGAAGGATTTACTCTTGTTGTGCACGTATTTGTGCAGTTTGAAAGTACTTTTGATTTAGGCCTACCAGCCTTGGCTCGATCGAGTCAAAATTGCAGAGGCATTTGTGTTCCTGTCAGTTGGCCAAAAATGGTCCAGCAATTTTGAGCACCAACAGGTGCCAAATACATTTTTGGTCCCCATACACACATAGGGTGCATGCCCTATAGGGCGCATGCCCTATAGCTCATGTCACCCTATGGTTTGGGAAATCTAAACCATAGGGCGTGTGCCCTATAGGGCATGCTCCATAATAGGTTTTATATAATATTTGGCAAGCCACTTTTGTTGCTCATTTTCTTTGCCCAAACTCACGACTTGCTGATTTTCTCTCCATAACAGCGCATATGCGATTCATTATGGGTTTTGCTCCATCAAACTAAAGCAAAAAATAGCTCCACGACGTCATCAAGGTCAAACCAGAAGAAGAGGTAAGTGATTCTACAACCATGTATGTTATTTGTATTGAAATTTAGGTTTAATTTTTAGTTTTCAATCAAATTTGATTGTCAAAGTTTCTTGTCTTAAATTTTATGTTTAATTAGACTTTTAAAATAGATTTTCTTTTAATTGCCAGGAAGTAATGATCTCCCCACAGAAAATCCTCAACCAAACCCTCCATCTTCTCCTCATGAACAAATGGATGCTGAAAATAAACCCCAACTGCCTTCACCAATCGAGAAACCTCCTCTTGGAATACATGAGAACTTGATAAACCAAATAGAAAGAGGGAAAACAAAAATAGAATATTTAATTAGGAGGTTAAAAGATTCTATTGGTACAAATCCTAGAAGGGAAACACTTTCAAAATCATTAGAATTAATCTTGACCCACGTAGGCTCAATAAGTGGGCAACTAAATTTATGGCATGATGAAACAAAAGAACAAAAGAAATATTATGCAAATAAATTTTCATATGAGGACATAAAAGAAAAATCACAAAAGCCGACATTTTCAAACTCTTTAGAAAGTCAGAGGAAATTGAAACTCTTAAACCTACAACAAGGAGGATCCCAATTCATTGGTGCTTGAATGAAGATATAAGACAAACTTTTGGGACATATGGTGGATGGTCTCTGATTCCCCTCCCTGTAAAAATCATGAGGTTCCTATCTATTTCCTAAGGAAACTCTATTGTGAGTTTGTCCTGAAGGAAGTGCCAAATTATTTTGACTTTCTAGAGTCTCAAGGTAGAGCTGGGGGGTCATCATTTGATAGACCTATGGCACATCGTGACCCTAATGCACCTAGGTTGCTCAGTGACAAGCCACATGTGGATCATGTTAGTATTCCTTCCAATGTGAAGGAACACATGGAGGTGGACACACTAGGCATGATTAGTGCTCTCACACAGACTCTCATTCAGTGAGCCACTCCTCTAGTCGAGAGTGACCATGGTAAGTCTACGAGGGTTCATTTTGTCATTATTGTGAATCCCTATGCACCTTTGGTACTGCCGAGAGAGAGGAAGAGGATGGTTGGCTGATGACTGAGGATTTTCTCATTGTAACATTTGGCATTGATACACAGGTAAATATTTGCAAGTTCATTAAATTTATTTGATCATATTTCATTTTTGAATGAATGAATTTAATTAAATTAGTATCTATTGTTTATGATGAAGATTCGGGGAAAGAGTGTCGATTGCAGTGGAAATGATCCCCTAGACCCCTTATACACTACCACATCAACTCCACAAGTATGTATCGAATAAGAAAAATTTTAAAGTACACATTTGATTATTCTATAATTATATGGATGTTTGTCTCATAACTTATTGGGCATGTACATTAGTTCACTATTGGACCATTGACGTTGACTTTAGATAGCGAAGGGCCTCATTCACATTTTGTTGAGGTATGTTAATTTGATTTACTCGATTATATTTAATTAATAAATGAATGAATAACTAAATTAGTAGATAAATTATGATCAAAATCCAGAGTCAAAGTTGTCATGGCAATGATCCCATTCCTTCACCTGGCTTTGTGACAACATCATTTAGTCCATAGGTATATATGTAATAATGCATTATATTAACAAGTTAGTGGTTTGTTCTTATATTAATGGTTTTCTTATAAATTACCATACATGTGCACTAGTTTGATGCTGGAGCTATGACATCGACACTGCACACTCAAGGATGTGGTGGCACCTTCATAGAGGTATCATTTATTAATTAGTGGGGTTGTAAAATATTATAGGTATTCTTGGGTATGTGCAGGATCATGGTATGCCAAACCAGGCCCTTAAGTGGAAATGAAAATTCAGAAAATTAGGTTTAAGAAAGTTGACGTAAAAATTTGAACAAGTTATCAATCTTATATAAATAATGTGTAAGAAGAGAATCTATAGAAAATTGAATTTAGTTTCTTTTTTAGAAGCCATTTTAAAAAAGAAAAAATTCTATATGGTGAAATTTCAAATTTATATGCAGTAGTATGAAAATTTTAGGAAAAAGATAAGAAGTAGGTGTATGTCTGACCACCTTAAATACATTAAAATGATAATATTATTTTACAAGATTATAGATATAAGTAGTAGACTCGTGTCCGCATGTGATGCATATTTTTTTGTAATTTTTTTCTAAGTGAATAATTAATTATGATTTTTCTACTACAACATTTCCAAAATATAAAAAAATTCGTGTCTGACCACCTTAACTTAGTCTAAACTTCATCAAATTGAAAAAATTTTATTTTTTTATTGTAGTAGGAAAATAATAGAATGTGACTCATGTTTAGGATTTAAAAAATGTTATATTGTGTGAAAGCTATAGCTATTTTTCAATCAATCTATCAATCAGGACTAAAAAGATAAGAAGTAGGTGTATGTCTGACCACCTTAAACATGATCAAATGATAATATTTGTTTACTAGATTCTAGATATAAGTAGTAGAATCATGGCTGAATGTGACGCATATTTTTTTGTAATTTTTTTTCAACTAAATAATTAATTATGATTTTTCTTCTACATATTTTCCAGAATATAAGAACTCCCGTGTCTGACCACCTTCACTTAGTCTAAACTTAATCAAATTGAATTTTTTTTCTTTTTTTCTTATAGTAGGTGAAGCATAGAATGTGACACCTATTTCAGATTTAAAAAATGTTATACCATTTGAAAGTTATAGATATTTTTCAATCAAACTACCAACCAGAACTTTTTTTTCATATCGTCACTTTTTGGCATACCATGATCCTGTACATACCCTCTTGATAAGTACATAATACTCTTGTTGTTTCATTTTTAGTTAATGGCAGCAGAGACTCCTCCTTTTGTTTGTGATAGTTTGAATCGTGTCGTAGCTGCAGCTATAGTTAGTTCTGACGTATTGAACGAAGTATGAAAGAGATTACTTAATTAGAATTTTTATTTTAATAGTTTTTATTCAAATTTTTAATGATATTCATCTATGTATTTTAAATATTATTTTGGTCATTATTGTAGGGACTCATTACTCCAGATCATTAGCATGCCCCTCGGTAGATGTACATAGTGACTGTTTGGTAGCGCTAAGAAAATACTCTATTTTATGTCATCCTATAATTAAATTCCTATGTATATTAGTTATTGAGGTTTATACTTGTTATTTTATCAGCTCGAGCTACAAAAGAGTCTAGACAGGAGGACTAGTGAGCGCACTCGGAAGAGTATTGCATCTCCATCGATGCGACGATCAAGGACAGCCCAGGATTTGTTTTCTTCCCCTTCTGGGAAATGACTAGATTAGGGATAATCATTGTATGCCAATATGGCATTACTGGACATATTTTTTGTATATTGTATAAGTGACATGTTCTATATCCATTTGGCTTTCACGATGCCAATTTAACTTTATTGGACATATTTCATCTATGAAATTATTGGACATATATATTTTTCTTCATGCTCTACAAATATATCATGTATACTGATGTAGACTACTTTATGTTTATGTGGATGTCTTGTGCTTTGTAAATTTCTTATGTCTTATATTTATGTTTGCACTTGTATCTATCTATATTGTTATAGAATAATTCATACTTAATGAGAATATGCATGTTTCATTTCATAAACCTAGACTCGTAATTTTCATTCCAACACCTTAATGAAATGATAATAGTTCATATAAGATAAAACAATATCAATCCTACCCAATTTTAGTCCTATTGGAGCATTTTAACCACCTCGACCTATTTATGGCACTACAAGAACGTTAAGGGATGTTCCAGTACATTATGGTCCTAAAGGTTTGAATGAGTTATGAAGCATTGAAATGTTATTCCTAGAATTTACATGTCAAAGTCAAAGTGTTAGCGGAGACAGTTAGATATCAGGATGAGCGATTTTCAAGATATGCAATGTTTCAGCTTTCAACTACACAACATTGCAAGTTTTTGCATCAACCGAGAATGGGTTGGAAAATGAAAATGGAAGTGAATCTCTAAAATCCAAGATAGGTTATCGCAGGCCTTCGTAACGCGGTCCTGTAGCACTTAACAACTCATCAATACCCCTCAGGAGCTCCGAGAAATGAACTCCTGAATATCGACAATTTTGTTGTCTAGTGCACCTTGAGGAACACTTGGATCGATAGCGGTCGGCAACGTTCAAGCCTCTTTTCCTCCATGATAGGTTTGTTCCTAGAATTCACCCGATATTCCAGAGCTATTGGCAGAGATGGTTCAATGCCATGACAAGATTTTTTCAAGATATGCAATGTGTCAGCATTCAACTACACAACATTGCAAGTTTTGGCATCAACCCCGATTGGGTCAGCAAATGAAAATGAAAGTGAATATCCAAAAACCATGATAGGTTATTGCAGGCCTCTCTAACATGGTCTTGTAGCACTAAAAACTTGTTGATACCCCTTGAGAGCTCTAAGAAATAGACTCCTGAATATCAACAATTTTGTTGCCTAGTGCACCTTGAGGGACACATGGCTCCGTAGCAGTCGGCAACGTTTGAGCCTCTTCTCTGTGATAGGCTTGTTCCTAGAATTCACCTAACATTCTAGAGATTTTGGAAGAGATGGTTTGATGCCATGACAAGCGGTTTTCAACATATGCAATGTGTCATCATTCAACTGCGCAACATTGCAAGTTTTGGCATTAGCCGAGATTGGGTCAGAAAATGAAAATGGAAGAGAATCTGCAAAAAAAAAGATAGATTATTGCAGGCCTCCATGAAATGGTTTTGTAGCACCTGAATAATTGTTGATACCCATCGGGAGCTCCAAGAAATAGACTCCTAAATTTTGGGAATTTTGTTTCCTAGTGCACCTTGAGGTACACTTGGCTCCATAGTAGTCGGCAACGTTTGAGCCTCTTTGCCTCCCTAAAAGGGTCATTCATAGCATTCACCTGGCATTTCATATTTTTTGGTGGAGACAGTTCAATGCCACGATGAGTTTTTTTCAAAATAGGCAATGTGTTGGCATTCAACTACGCAACATTCTAAGTTTTGGCATCAACCGAGATTGGTTCAGAAAATGAAAATGAAAGAAAATATCCAAAAATTGAGATAGGTTATCACAGGCCTTCATGACATGGTCTTGTGGCACTTGAGATCTTTTCAATACCCCTCGAGAGTTCAAGGAAATAGACTTCTGAATATCAGTAATTTTGTTGTCTGGTGCACCGTGAGGGACACTTGGCTCCATAGCGGTCAGCAACATTCAAGCCTCTTAGTCTCCATGAAAAGGTTGTTCCTAGCATTCACCTGACATTATGGATTTGTTGGCGAAGATGGTTCAATGCCATGACGAGCAGTTTTCAAGATATGCAATGTTTCATCTTTCAACTGCACAACATTGTAAGTTTTTGCATCAACCAAGATTGTGTCGGAAAATTAAAATGGAAGTGAATGTTCAAAATCCAAGATAGGTTATCGTAGGCCTCCATGATATGGTCTTGTAACACTTCACAACTCATCGATACCCCTCAGGAGCTCTGAGAAAGGGACTCCTAAATATCAAGAATTTTGTTGCCTGGTGCACCTTGAGGGACACTTGGCTCCATAGGGGTTGGAAACATTTGAACCTCTTCACCTTCATGACAGGGTCATTCCTAGAATTCATCCGGTATTCCAGATATTTTGGCAGAGACAGGTTGATGCTACAATGAGCGGTTTTAAAGATATGCAATGTTTCAACTTTTAACTGCACAATATTGCAAGTTTTTGGGTCAACCGAGATTGGGTCAGAAAATGGAAGTGAATCTCCAAAATATGAGATAGGTTATTGTAGACCTATGTGACATAGTCCTATAGCCCTTGATGGCTTATCGATATGCCTTGGGAGCTCCAAGAAATGGACTACTAAATATCAATAATTTTGTTGCCTGGTGCACCTTGAGGGACACTTTGCTCCATAGCAGTCAACAATGTTCGAGCCTCTTTTCCTCCATGACAAGGTTGTTTCTAGCATTCACCTAGGATTTTTGAGCTATTAGAAGAGACGATTTGATGCCACAACAAGCGGTTTTCAAGATATGCAATGTTTCAACTTTCAACTGCACAACATTGCAAGTTTTTGCATCAATCAAGATTGGGTCGGAAAATGAAAATGGAAGTGAATCCCCAAAATATGAGATAGGTTATCGTAGGCCTTTGTGACATGGTCTTGTAGTACTTGAAATCTTTTTGATACCCCTCGGGAGCTCTGAGAAATGGAATCTTGAATATCGGCAATTTTCTTGCCTGGTGCACCTTGAGGGACACTTGGCTCCATAGCGGTCGACAATGTTTGAGCCTCTTCACCTCCATGATAGGTTTTTTATGAGAATTCACCTAGCATTATAGATCTGTTGGAGGAGATGGTTTGATGCCACAATGAGTTGTTTTTAAGATATGCAATGTGTCAGCTTTCAACTGTGCAACATTGCAAGTTTTTGCATCAACCGAGATTGGGTCAGCAAATGAAAATGGAAGCGAATATCCAAAATCTGAGATAGGTTATTGTATGCCTCCATGACATGGTCTTGTGGCTCTTGATATATTTTCAATATCCCTTAGGAACTCTAAGAAATAGACTCTTGAATATTGACAATTATGTTGCCTGGTGCACCTTGAGGGACACTTGGCTTCACAGCAATCGGCAACGTTTGAGCCTCTTAGCCTCAATAACAGGGTCATTCCAAACATTCACCTAGCATTTTAAATCTTTTGGTAGAGACTATTGGACACCACGATGAGAATTTTTTAGGGTATGCAATGTGTTAGCTTTCAACTGCGCAACATTGCAAGTTTTGGCATCAACCGAGATTGGGTCAAAAAATGAAAATAGAAGCGAATATCTAAAATATGAGATAGTTTATCATAGGGGTCCTTGAAACAGTCCTATAGCATTTGATGGATCATTGATAGCCTTTGGAAATGAACTCTTGAATATCAGAAATTTTGTTGCTTGGTGCACCTTGAGGGACACTTGGCTCCATAACAGTCGGCAACATTCGATCCTCTTTGCCTTCATGACAGGGTCATTCCCAGAATTCACATAGCATTTTGAAGCTATTGGCAGAGACGGTTTGATGCCACAACAAGCGATTTTAAAGATATGCAATGTGTCATCTTTCAACTATGCAATATTGCAAGTTTTTGCATCAACTGAGATTGGGTCGGTAAATGAAAATGGAAGAGAATATCCAAAAATTGAGAAAGGTTATTGCAGGCCTCCATGACACGGTCTTGTAGAACTTGATGGATTTTTGATACCCCACGTGAGCTCTGAGAAATGGACTCCTGAAAATCTATAATTTTGTTGTCTGGTGCACCTTGAGGGATACTTGGCTCCATAGCGGTCGACAATGTTCAAGCCTCTTTGCCTCTATGACAGGGTCGTTCCTAGCATTCACCCGGCATTTCAGAGCTATTGGCAGACACAGTTTGATGCCACAACAAGCACATTTCAATATTTTTAAATGATTTAAAAGTTTGGTTTGATAGTTTAAATGATGTTTTTGTAAAAACATATATACAAAGAATGTGCTAGCATGAAACATGACAATAAGCTTAATATATATTTCTAGAATTCGTAGGGTAAACATATTTTTTTAATTAATGATGAAAAATATGTTTACAACTTATCTCATTAGGGGCACCAGGAGGAAAGAATTGAGAAGAGAAAACCTCTAGTATTGCCCCAAAAATAGAAAATAAAACTTATTATTAAATCTTACAAACTTCCCGTTATACATACGGGGTAATGCATGAGCAATTTACAGTCCACCCAATGTGGATTTACGGGAGTTAATTCCTTTACAAATATACATTTTATATGCACATACATTCAACTAGATTCAAAATTGCAAAATTTTGGATTCACTTTTAGTCCAATGAACCAGCCGAATCTTCCCTACCCTTTATTGTCTCAAGTATTACCTCATGGTCTAGCTTGCAAACCTTCCAAAGAGTTTTATTGTGTGGTTTTCCTCCATATTTGGTCAAATGGACATTTTTTGCAACGAAAAGGTTAGAATAATGAAGAATCTTCATGTGTGTCTCCCAATCCTCAAACAACCACAACCTAGGGTTCTTCATACAATACCGTCTAAGCCATGTACCAGTTACAACCACTTCTCTTGTAGGGTATTCTAATCCTTCATCATTTGTAACTGAGTGATCCAATTTTTTTTTGGCTTCAACACAGTGACACAAATAATAATTTTTCCCTTTGTCATTGTCTTCAGGTGCAATAACAACAAAAACATGGTCTAAAATGATAGAAGCATAATGAGGAGATTAATTTAATCAATACATATGATAAAGTACAAAATTTGAGACTACTTTTGAGTTGAAAATTTACCTGGTTGAACTAGATCAGATAAATGGTAAAAGTCAATGGATGATTCCATTTGTGTCAGTTGCAATGATGTTGGGGGATGATAGGAGTCAAGTGGGCTCAAAATTCATGTAGACCATTCGCCGACCCATTCCTTTGACTCACACCCATCCCAATCTTCATCTATGCATGATGAAAAAATCATGTCATATGTCGTGTGTGGATGAAACATGAACTTGCATTAGAGCTTCTAAAAGAGTGTAGCTCACTTGATTTTGTTAATGTACAACAATCCTCGTATGGTGCAATGTTAGTTTCATCCATCAACCAAAAAAATCTATGAACCATAGACTCACCTTCATTACCTAGACCCATTGTAGCATTACACCACTGGACGATAATCTTGCATCTGACAATGTTGCTTGTTCTTTGTACTTTAATTATTTGCGTTCTAAGGCCCTTTTCATACATGCACCTACACCATCATTCTCTCCCTTTCCATGACTGGCCTCTGTAAAATTCCACATATATTGAATACCAATGTTTGTATGCATCCTGCTTAACCAATAAAACATATGAGAATTCTTTAATTGTGATGCACAATTGTCTGACCATATGATGTTTCGACGATATGATATGCTCATATTACTCAAACAACCATAAAATATATGAAAGGAACCGTGTACAAACTCTGTAGAATGTGAATAATCATCGCTAGTGTAAAAATGATACCCCCTCAATATATTTATGTTCTCCTCTGTACTATCAGGTGAATGCATAAATGCTATATGAAAAAATATAGAAACTTGTTGAGAGCTATAATACTTTTATTGCACCTCATTTTTTGGTTGTAGAGTGTAGTTCTCTATGAAGTCAACAACTGAAATAATTGTATCAAGTGCAAATGTGTCCTTGCACAACTTGAATTACATATCCAACCATCGAGCTCTATGTGTATGCCTTGCATACTCATACACAATCTTGTCACAAAAAATACTCATGAACTGATACACTGGAATATTTTCAATTACTAAATCACATATTTTAGCCTCCTTTCCATCTTTTAGAGCATATTCGACCATCTTATATTTTCCAAAATCCATTTTTTCATTCCCAATTGCATGTGTACTCTCCATATGTTGAAAATTTGGAAAATGTTGCAAACCAACACAATCTATACATGTACCATTCAAGCATGTGAGCTTGTAAAATTGTTGACCATTTTCTCTTTCACATAAAATTGTAGTAATTAATTCCCTTGAAGATGTAGGTGGGTCATTTATGTTACAATCCTGCAAAACATTGTTAGAATGAAAATCTACACATATATGCTTATAAACATCAAAATGATTAGAAAATTCAATATGTACCCTACAAAAACAAGTTGTGCATGTGTGATTTATCTTCACATAAAAAGGTTTAGCCATTTCAAAATATCTTTGACTAATTTTAAATTAACGTATGTATAAATTTTGCAAAGAATTGTGTCTGAGTTGAATCCAAAAAATGTTTCGGATGTGGAATGCGGATTTGACTACCAATCCTCCTTCTTACAACATCTCGTTAATTGGGAGATACTCACGTGTTATTCTTCCAAAAGTATTCAATGATGGATTTTAAAGATTCAATAATTGATTTATCCTTCCATGGTAGTCTACTAGAAAATGCCCATAACTCATTGTTATTTGGATCTTCCACTCTTTGACACCTTCCCACAACTCTCATTAGAGACTTTCTACTTATTTTCAATGCTTTTCTTGTCTTTCTAATGAGTCAAGATTTCTTCATTTGAGTGGTTACTATTGTTTATGTAAGTACATGTTGTGTGACATTACTATCTTTTGTGCGTGATCTAGAACCCACACTCTCATATGCAGTCATTAGATTCTTTACAATAGACTTTTCACTTGACTCATCCATCATTCTTAGCCCAAGAATATTCATTATGGGCCTAAATTTTAGATTTCTCATCATTTGAACAAATAGTTGACATCTTCTTATCATATTTAAATTCTCAAAAAATAATCTCCAAATACGGATAGCATATCTTTGACAAGTACGCTTGAGAATCTTTTCAGGCATTTGTTGCAAAATGTTAGTATCAATATCAATCAAATATTTTGGCTTTCTGTAAATTATTCTAGGAGGTGTTTTCAACTGTTGAGTGGCCTCAACATTGTGAACATCAACAACATTAAGTATCAATTGTGTACCTTCAACCGAAGTTGACATGCCTGAAAATTGAGATGTGAAAGATGGATCCTCACCAACTTGAAATGTTAATGATGTGCCTTCAACATGAAACGATATTGTGCCTGCACCTTCGGATATAGATAATGGTTTGCCTTCAACACATGACACGATATTGTGCCTACACCTTCGGATGTAGATAATGGTGTGCCTTCAAGATGATACAAGGGTGTGTCTCTGACATTGGATGGTGGTGTCTCTTCAACTTGGGAACTCATAGATGATGTGCCCACATCTTAATAATTCAATTGTCTTGTTGCACGCAAGTTTCTCATCTGTTGCCTTTTTATTTACAATTTCAATTCTCTCTTACTTTCTATTGATGTTTCATGTTCCTCATCCAAAGGCAAATCTTCTTCTATGGTATGCAATTTTTTGTGTTCACGAAGTTGTCTCATTATTTCCCTTTTCTTCTCTTTGTCTCTTTCATGTTCTTCTGGTGTTAGAGTCTTTGCTTGTTTCCTTGGCATGATGATGATTTCTACATATGAATTCATTACAATTTTCAAATTATTATATAAATCTATTACAAGAAGTAAAAAATTATAATATCAATCTAAATTATATTAAGTCAAAATATAATAGAAATCTTTTACAATATGTTAAATTATTTCTTCAACAAATCCATATCATAGCAATGCATGTACAAAAAGACTCTTTATTCACAATTCACATGTAAAAATAAAAAACTTACCTCAAAGGATCAATTTTGGTGAAGAATGATTGACTTTCATTCTTAGATGTTGACTTCTGAACAAAAATGTGTTGCAAATTGATAGAATATACTTCTTTGTGATTTTCAACACAATGAAAAGTGAATATTTGTCAAGAAGACTGTTAAAAATAGATAGCAACAGTTAAAAGTGGGCTTCTTTCATGAGTTTCTTACCTTTATTACCATTTTTGTGTTCTTACATAGGGTGCACACCCTATGTTAGACACACAAAATGAGAGAGAGAGAGAGAGAGAGAGAGAGAGAGAGAGAGAGAGAGAGAGAGAGAGAGAGAGAGGCTTGGACTTTCCTTGGAGTTCCAACCCAAAGGCCTGGAGGATTCAAACAGGTCTGAGATGTGTTTTCCAGCAAACATAGAAAAAAATAATTTTTTTTCTTGTGTGCTCCCCGTCAGGTTTGCACGTAGTTCAATAATGATAAAATCAGATGACATGATATTGTAGATCTCTCTAATAGCTATCTAACGATGTAATTTATTTTTAATTCTCATTATGTTCATCTTTTCATTTTTAATTTATTTTCTAAGTATGTCCAATTTTTGTCAAAAACCAACGTGTATTTATTTGGGCTTAGATTTTGGCTCGTTCATAAAATTTTGAAAAACATTACATTCTTCAGAATCTAGACTCCATTCTACACACTTTTAAAAAAAAAAAGAATTTTTGATTTTCAATTAGTTTTCAATGCTTTCTAGTGGGAGCACATAGAGATTTCACATTTTCAGGATGTGTCCACTTCAGAAAATTGCAAAAATTCACACTTTCATCAAAAAATTAGTAGAAAAATCCTAGATAAGCTAGTTGGTGGTAGCTAATTTCTCACTGGAGCAATTAATTTTTTTTTTTTTTAAATGTTAACATTTTAGGGGGAGCACACCAGACGCTATGTTATGTTTTTTCACAAAAAGAAGGACCACTTTTTGTGCTCCCCCTTTTTGAGGGCCTTAATCTCTACCATTTCTAAAATAAATTAGTAGTTTAGAAACTAAATTCGGAGTAGAAAAACTCATGTTTTTGTCACATTTAAAATTTTTGAGTGTAACTATCCTCAATTTCTCATTGAAGTTTAGAGTTTTCTGATTTTAAAAGAAAAGTGGCATCTTATACCCCCCTTTTGGTCCCCCATCTTTGTGTACATACCCAAGAAATGTATAAAGGTAAGTTACCATTGGTCTGTTTTAATTGCAAATAAATTAGACATTTTTCTACTAGATTCCCTAACAAGAGAAAGATGAAAGAGACAATGACAGATCTTATGAAAAGAAGTATGACAGAAGTGATGACCGAGACTACAGAAGCAACCAACACTCTGATAGAAGAGATAACTTAGATTACAAGGACAAAGGCAAGAAGTCTTGTTACCTGGTTGAGAACAAAGCTGAAAATTTTGACTCTAATTTTGATGAAGATATTGAGGTAGTATTTGTTTCTATGAAGGATGATTAAGACGAAGAAGAAAGGTATGTTGAAACAACACTCATATCTACAGTTATCAAAAATGATGTATGGATTATTGATAGTGTCTGTACTCATCACATGACTGGAGATAAAGAAAATTTTGACACTTTTGAATATTATAATGGTGGATAAGTTAGGATGGGTAATGACTCACCTTGCCTAGTCGAAGGAAAAGGTACCATCATGTCGAATAATCTGATTAGATGTGAAAATGCATATTGGGTGAAAGGACTTAACTATAATCTATTGAGTGTTTCATAGCTAAACAATACAGGACACCGAGTCGCATTTGTAAACAAAAGGTAATGATCTACAATGGAACAGGAAAGTTGATTGGTACTGGTGAACAAATAAAAGGTAATCTATTCTATCTTGATAATACTGAGACAACTTGTTTATTGGCTAGAAATGAAGTAGTGTGGTTGTGGCATAAAAGGTTATCTCATGTGAATTCTGAGAACATGGTTAAGATAATTAAGAAGAGAAAAGTGAGAGGCTTACTAACTATTTCAAATCCTGACCATATTATGTGCAAGAATTGTCAAATAGGAAAATTGACAAAGTCTAGTTTCAAGAGAAAAACCTACACATCTAATGCTATTCTGGAGTTAGTCCATATTGACTTATGTGGACCAATGAGAAAAAAAGAGCTATTATGGTGATAGATAATTTATTCTATTTGTTGATGACTATTCTAGGATGATGACTATCATGTTCTTAAAATAGAAATCTGAAGCATTTGAGATGTTCAAATGGTATAAAGATAAAGTTGAAAAACAAAGTGGAAAAGAACTGAAATTTTTAAGATCAGATAGAGGGCAAGAATTTATTTCTGATGAATTCACTAACTTTTGTAATGAGCATGGGATCACAAGATAGGTTTCTACACTGAGGACACCACAACAAAATATGATTGTTGAAAGGAGGAATAGATCAATTGTTGATTGTGCCAGAACACTGATAATTGAAAAAGGCATTACACAAACACTCTGGAGAGAAGTTGTAAGTAATGTTGTCTATACACTAAACAGAGTTTAGTTAAAGAAAGATTCAAATAAGACACCTTATGAGCTATGGTATAGATACACAACAATTGTGAGTTACTTTAGAATTTTTGGAAGTCAATGTTATATACTAAAAGATGATAGAAATGGGAAACTTGACTCTAAAATTGATGAAGGAATATTTCTAGGATATTCTACTAAAAGCAAAGCTTATAAATGTCTCAAAAAATCTTCTAACAAAATCATTGAGAGTGCAAACGTTAAAGTGGATGAATTTTCTAAGAAAAAATATGAGGAAATCATAAAGGAACCTAAAGATTAAAACATATTTGTCTATATTGAAGAAATTGACACCTTGCCCGAGAGAGAGAATAATGCAACTGAGAAACAGGCTGCACTCACTGAGAATCAGGAAAATGCTCACAATGTTGAACAGACCGATGAAGATCAGAATGAAGATCAAAATGAAGAATAGAGATTTGAACCTTTACTTGCTAAATATGTCAGAAAACACCATCCATAAGACTAGATCATTAGGGACAAAAGAAAAGGAATGGGAACAAGAAGTAAGTCACTTAACAATAGATGTTTGATTTGTGATTTTGAGCCTAAATCTGTTAATGCTGCACTTGAGAATCAAGAATGGGTTAGTGCAATGAATGAAAAGATTGAACAGATTGAGAAGAATAAAAGATGGTAATTAGTACCTAGACCGAGTGACAAAAATATCATTGGCACCAAATAGATTTTCAGAAACAAACTCAATGAGAATGCAGAAGTCATAAGGAACAAAGCAAGACTGGTTGTAATCACCTAAAAATGGTCACCTAAACCCTAGACCCCCAATCTCAAAAATTAATCAAGAAACCTTAATCTTGATTATTCTAAGCCCTAAATCAAATAGGCAATTCATAGAAGTCGAACTGATCTGACCTAAACCCTAGGTCTTAATTATTCATCATACTTGATTAATTAATTAATTCCTAAAATCACATTACATTGGCAAATCAACTTTATACTATTATTTAATTGATATTATGATATAATAATTAAATAATAATTACAAAATCATCAATTAAATAAAAAAGAAATTAAATTAATTATAAAAACATAAATGTGCATTCAAATAAATTAATTTATTAAAAATGCATATGACATCATCAAATCTAGTTAATTGATTTATCATTTTGGGAAACAATCCAGTTCCACTTAGTTAACTGATTCTCATCTATTTATCATTTTGGAAACATTTCAGTTAACTGAAAAAATTGAATATGGAACTTTCCAAAATAACTGATGAGTCAATTCAGTCAACTGACTCTCTTGACCAATTGAATCACTTGCACATGGATTATGCTTCTTCAATCGAATCTGAGCCACTCTTTTTGTTCGATCTCGACCGTCGATTTGAGAGAGATTTCTATAAAAGAGAAACTCTTTTCCTTCACAAAGGATCCTAACTTTTGATTAACGATATTATACTGCATTTTATGTTAGCATTCTTAGCATTGGTCATTTAGATTTTATTATTGTTTATTACTTTCAAAGAATGCAAATCAATCTAATCATAGAGCACACTTTGTTTTGGGTTTAAAACTGAATATCTCACATTTCACTTAGTGCTTCTAAAACTGAACCTTAAGTAGCTTGGATGAACAACAAAATTGCATAATCATTTAGATTAATCAGCATTTTACTGTCAGCATATAGCTTTTAAATCCTTCATTTGGGCTAGTGTGTATTCACTGAGCTTGCAATGATCTGAGAGCAAGCTCATACTCCAACCTTCTAGAAGGCAACAGGTCGATTCTTTCAGACATGCAAGATGAACGAATCCATATTCATTCATGTATGAAACTTAAGTACAATGACCATGTTGAAGTGTACTACTAAGTAAGAAAGATACTTTTAGAATGCACATTTCTAGCACCCATCGTGGGGCTCGAACCCACAACCACAAGGTTAATTTTTGTGAGTTTTGTGATAAATTTTTGGGCTAGTTTTCCATAAATATAACCGATGTTTTTATTGGTACATGCACATATGACATGATATAGATCTTAAATTTATATTTATGGAAATTTATTTTAGTTATCTTTCTTTTTCCGTTGGTTTGAATTAATTTCGTTGGGATTTGCAAAAGTTATGGTCATTTTAGTGTAGACTAGTCAGAACCTGATTTTTATGAAATCTGACTGATGTTTTTATTGATTCATGCACATATGACATGATACAGATCCAAAATTTATATTTATGGAAATTTATTTTAGTTAGCTTTTATTTTCCGTTGGTTTGAATCAGTTTTATTGGGATTTGCAAAAGTTATTGTCATTTTAGTGCAGACTAGTCAGAACCTAATTTTATGAAATCCAACTGATCTTTTATTGGTACATGCACATATGAAATGACACAAATCTGAAATTTATATTTATATAAATTTATTTGAGTTATCTTTCATTTTCCATTGGTTTTAATTAATTTTGTTGCAATTTGCAAAAGTTATGATTGATTTAGTGTAGACTGGTTAGAACCTGATTTTTATGAGAACAGGTTTTTCGATTATCATATGATATATTATCTTTGACTAACTTGATTTTCTAACATGTGGGATTGGCAAGCTGTCTGTTTTGTTTTTTTATGGATTTTTATAATAGTGAGTTTCATGTGCAGGAATAGGTAAGGTTTTTATAAAAGTGGTTTGCAGAACGTTATCCAAGAAGACTAAAACACAAACTACTCACGAATTGGTTTTACAGGTTGCCTTTGATCGATAGAATGCAAAACATTATTCTTGCATCTTGTTTTTGGTTTATTAAAATAGGAACCCACATGCAATAATTCTTAAAAAAAACATTTGTTTTATATTTTATGAATGACAATAATGTCAAGAAACTATGCTCTCGCCCTTTTGGGATGATCAAAAATCTAGAAACATTATTGTCATTTTCTTATTCTACTTGAAGTGTCTTTTGGTTTTGTAAACCTAAGGAATTGCATGGACGTATCCTCTCCCCCAACCTTCATGGATCTTGGGTTAAAGAGAAATCCATACAAATCCTTTAGCGTGGATACCTCCTGAGTGTTTTAACAGAGCCGGTGAGAGTGGATTGCCCAACCGGTAATAGACTAAAGCCAAGCCCTTCCAAACTAGTATATAAAAAATGTCACTGTAATTAATGTCATAGTAAACATGTGTTGATTGTGGTATACCAGGAAGAAGATCTCCCTTAGTACCCTTGTGGTGCGTTAAAACCTACATAACGTAACTTATGTAGGCTAGGAGTCCTCCATAACGGATCTAATCTGCTGAAAGTATAACCACATGAACGGATGCCTTGACTACACACTTTGTTCTAGTAACCAAAATCCCTCTATCTATTGGTACAGAAGGTCAAAAACCGACTAAGACATCCCACACTTTCATGGCTCTTAGTAGAGACAACAGTCCCTTGGGAAGTCATTACCCTTGGGATTTAAAGCATGGTGTGCCTGAGAAGTGAGTGCACTGTAAGGAGGAGCCCACGCCTCCAAGCTTCTAAGTTGTCTTCTATGAGTAGGCATGGCTGAACTTCGGTTCAAGTGGGAATTCAACAGATATTTCCCTGGCTTACCTAGAATTGTGGTGTCTCTATTTTTTTTACAACAAACATTCTGCTTGATTTATCTTGCGTGGGTGAAGCATCAAAACAAACAGACACCAAAACATTCAAAACAAACATCAAATCAAACATAAAATTGATCATTCAGATTCAAAATCTGCACTTCTAGGTGTTAGCTATCAACTCTTGTCTGATTTTGTGCATCTGATATCGACCTCTGGAAATCTATCAACTTGTTTTCCAATTTTGTATTCTGTTGTGAAGGTTTTGTCTGAATTTTCACAAATATGTGTTCTCATCAACATCATCACTAGTCTGTCTTTGACTGCAATCTGTTGACAATCTGACTTGTTATTGTCTCAAAATCTGACTTTGTTGTGCTAGTCCAAGTGACTTGTTATCTTAATCATATTTGTCTGTGTTTTCTTTATCCTGAGTTACAAGAGCAGGTTTGTTAACCTTGACTCAAGATCAGAGTCGTTGCTTCTCTCTCTTAGTTGGACTTTATCTCCTCTATCATTTGGTATTGGACTTAATCAGCACTTTAGATATCACTTCAGCACTTGTCAATCAATCAACTGATTCATTATACCTTCTCTTCAATCTTCTATGCAAGCGCATCACCCCAATCTTATAATGTATAAAAGAAAATGGGCTAAACCTTATGGTCCTAACAACGTGCAAGAAGAAATTCTTATGGAAACTTTATCAAAACAACTTCAAACTATGCACTCTAAAATCCAAGAATTAAAGGGGGAAAAGGATACACAATCCAACAAATCCTCATCAAGCTCAATCTATCCTTTTCTATTTGATCATTATCAAGCGAGTGGCTCCAAAGCCCTAAAAGCTGCTGCAAACACCACGAAGTCTTCCTCCAAAGGGATTAGTAGCATCATGAAAGAAAGACCTTGGGTTAAATGCACGAGAGACTTCACTCCTTTGGGGAAATCTTATGAATCTGCATTGAAATAACTTCTTTATAATGATATCATCACATTACCTCAAGCCACATCACATGGATGAAGATTCTTGAGTAACTATTGTGCATATCATCAACATAATGATCATAAAACTTCATCTTGCATGGAGTTGAAACATAAAATCCAAGATCTCATAGATGATGGCATAATCGAAGGGGAAAATCCTAATGAATCATATAGTGAAGATAATCATCTCAAGCATGATCAATATTAGGAATCCATGTCTAGCGATGGTTCACATACCACATCTACTTATTCTAGCATTTCTCCATCTCCTAAAGCTTCATCATCTCTATCAAGAACTGAACCTAATGACGACTATGTCTACCCTCATGGACTACCTCTAAAAGAGATCCAAGCTAATCAGCATATGACTGCAAGTCCTTCTCAAGCTTCAAAGATCATAGACCCAAATAATCCATGTGCTTCAACACTTATCATGCCTATTACAAATGATTGTCCATCAGCGTGTCAAGAATCCCATATGTAGATCAAAACTCCTACCTCATCCTTAGAAGGGGCTCCGTGTCAAGAGGGAAATCCAAAGTGTGAAGAAACATATATAATTAATGATCAAGATCAAGACACCATCCATCTTTATCCAACAGTTGACCAAAGTCTTATACCTCAAGAGTCCCATGATGATTCTACCATCCCCTTCCATTTCTTCCCAGAAGAAACTCTTACATCTCCTATATCTTATCCATCTACCAAGCAAGATCAAGATATCCTTTCCACCATCTCTAAGGAACATATTGAAAATCAAGAGAAAGGTATCCTTTGCACACCATCTAAAGATCCTTGTCAAGATCAGAGCATCTCATCATCTTCTTGTCATGCTCCTCCATATCCACCTCAAGAAAACATCATTCGTCCAAATCTCTTGCATAAAAATAAATCCCCTCAAGCTTCAGATGCTCTTATAAAAGCTACTCATGCTCCTATTGATATACAAATAAATTCAAAAGAGAAGAGCCTTGTTCATGCATCTCACTCTAAAGATGTTGATATCCCTTCCACACCTTATACCCCTCCATTCAAATGTAAGCATCATCCTTCACTATCCTCCAAATCCATCCTTGGTCCCTATATCCCAAAGCTAAAACCTTCAAAAATTCCATCTATATTGGGTCCTTATTTCCCTCCATCCACTTACCCTATCCCCTATCAAGATCAACAAAGACATACATCCTTGAAATCTCCTTATCAATCCATCCATATGAACCAGTCATATCAGTCCTATTCATCCACACTCCCCAAGTCTTTTGGAAGCAATTTGGATGTGCAACGAAGAAATCAGAAATACAAGAATCCACATACATATGAAGATCACTATTTCCCATCTAACCGACATGTGGCTACAAAGAAAAATAAAATACTCAAGAGACCACAAGGGTCCACTGAGAAAAGAACAAAACCAAAGAAATTATGGGTTCCTAAATCCATCATGGATGAATTGCGTTCTAAATCCAAGCAAAGAACAAAACCAAAGAAAATATGGATTTCTAAATCCATCATGGATGAATTGCATTCTAAATCCAAGCAAAGAACAAAACCAAAGAAAATATGGGTTTTTAAATCCATCATGGATGAATTGCCTTCTAAATCCAAGCAAAGAACAAAACCAAAGAAAATATGGGTTCCTAAATCCATCATGGATGAATTGCCTTCTAAATCCAAGCAAAGAACAAAACCAAAGAAAATATGGGTTCCTAAATCCATCATGGATGAATTGCGTTCTAAATCATCCACAAGCAAGGAAAAATCAAAAGCTATGTGGATTCCCAAGTCTTTTCTAAAGGACTTGGATACAAAAAGAAAATCAAAAGTTATGTGGATTCCCAAGTCTCTCTTAAAAGACTTGAACAAAAAAGAAAAGTCAGAGTTGGCATCCAAGCTTCCAAAGTCTTCCAATTCATCTCCATCAAAACATCTCCCATCTTCTACCTCTATTTTGGGTACTCATGTCCCAAAATCCATTACCTTGAATATTACATCCATCTTGGGTCCTCGTATACCAAGATCCTCCATCTGTCCACTACCCTTCAAGGGGTGTGTCAATGTTGATCTTATCAACATACCCTATCCAATATCCTACACCTACCTCTTATCCATCCATCTCATATCCTTACATCCCTCTTATCCAATCCATCACATAAATCCTTGGCTACCATCTCCCTTATCCTCCATTTTTTCTCTACCATCACCCTATCAACATCTTTGAGCATACTTTTAGCGGCCTTGGCCTACCATAGCATATCTTTCTAAGAAGCACTATCTAAAGAGAAAGAAGCTAAAGTTCCTCCATAAAATCAAAAGTACAAAAAAATGGAAAAATTTCCTTGGTGAAAACCTGGTAAACAGGCACCTTGGTAGCAAAAGTAAAGATAAATCAATCCATCCTATGGTGAAAACCACTTCTTGTGGTTCCTTGGATAAGTAACATGATGAAAACCTAGAAAATAGGCATCCTGCATAATTCCTCCTACTTTCACTCTTCACTTGGGGGCAAGTTCCTTCCATGTCATCTCATCCACCATATCTTACATCCCGCTAGCCCATGAACATCCAAGTTCCTTCTGCTGATCTTGACAAGGTTGAGCCTACTCATGAGAATTATGCATCATGACATTCACTATCCTTTCCATCAGCTTATTCACTTGCTCTCATCCATAGCACCCTATTGTGATCTTTCTTATCCCAAGCCTATCCTTCCTATCTCTGAAAATTCATGCCATAATCCCAAAACATGCACTTATACCTCCATCACCCCTTATCTTGATTGTGCTATCATAGCTATATCCTATCCTATCAATTTGACCCCTTGGTCTTGATCAAAATGAAGAACAAAAAAGAAAAAAAAAATGTAAAATTGTTTCTCAAAATGTGTCTTGACATGTCCACTCCTTTGGACCACATTCTTTTCATGACATCAGGTCATTATGCTATCCAACACCGCTCCCAGAGCCTACATTGCTATATTTCATTTTTTCCCTAGCTTGGGTAATCTTGAGGAGACTATCTTTGAGGGTTGCATTCACCCTCTTCATCCATCATTGTCTATTCTCCTCATCCATCAACTTTCTAATCCATCTGTAATGACATCTCCACCTTGCTAGACATTGGGGGCAAAACCAATGTGATCTTGCTTAAGATTGGTTAATCTCTAAAAAAACTAAACTAAAAATTGGAAAAAGTCCTGAAACAATGATCATCTTGGTGAAAAACCTAGCAATAGGTGCCTTGATACATCAATCAAAAAAAAATAAAAAAATAAAAAAAAATGAAAAATGGAAAAATACAAAAAAATTGAAAAATTGAATATAAAAGAAAAAGGATGGCAACACAGGCATGCTTACCAGATTTTCAATGATCACAACATCAAGAAAGACCCCATCACTTGGGGCATCTCAGCTTCATCACATCAAATCAAGTTGAGATTATCGTTAATCAAAAGCATCCCAATTAATTGTCTTATATAGTGATGGATACACTTGAAACCAGACAGATCAGTCTTAGATGGGTCATTCATTTCTGAAACTAGGCACATTGATCAAATTGGCTTCATCACTTTAAATCAAGTCAATTTCTGCTAAATATCATCTCTACCAAGTAGGTGAAAACCTGGTAAATAGGCGCCTTTTGTACTCAGCGCTTCATCTATCAATGCTCGGTCTTGGCATCAATCCTTTGCTTCAGTTTGTACATAGCTTTCATTCACTTTTGTGACACTCTGGTTCTTCTAAGAACCCTCTTGGCTTGAAACCAATCCAGATTCATAACCTGGGGGCAATCAAATCAGATTTATCCTCGCAGTATGAGTCAAGTCAATTATCGTTGTTTGCTACTAGGGGCATGGGTCCCCAATTTGATCACATCTTTGGATTACACCAGAGTCAGTAATCTTGTCATTTCTAAAGGACAACTCGCTACTAACATAAACAGGTGTTTCTCAACACCACAATCAACAGTGTTTCTTAACACTCTCTTTGGACACATCTGTGTTTCTTAACACACATTGGATATCACAAATGTAAACAATAGATCTATAGCAATCAAACACATCGCACTCACAAGAACGACGGTGTTTGTCAAGACCTCATACATATACACATCCGAACACATTGAAACTGGCTAAAGTTTGCTGAACTTCTATTTGTATGTTGCTTGTTCTCATTGATTTTGTTAATCTTTTCTTTATTTTCTGCTTGTTTGTGTGGTTCTGATGATCTAGCAACGTCAAATAAACTAGGTGTATGTGATAAGAGCTTCTGCATTATGTTAGTTTCACATATCTTATCTGATGAAAGTCATATTCATATTCTTATGGTCATAGTGGTACTAGTAAGGATTGTATCGACTCCGATGTTCCAAAAATGCTTAATGATGAAAATTTTCAAAGCTAAAGCTCAGTGACTACACCTTAGGTTGCATTCATGTTAGTCTTGCATCTGCATCTGCATAGTGTTTCAATCAGCATAATAACTTTATCTCTATCTAATGTGAAGGATCTGAGGTTCTTATCGATCAATCTTCTCATCATCGGGTGGTCATTTGTATGTGAATATGACATCCCTTGCTAAATCAATTGTCCTAATTTAATTTTCAGGATCGAAATTGAAATCTGAATTTGACCACTTGCACAACCAATAGAAATATCTCATGCTTGTATCTTAAATCTGGTCAATCTTGGTCAAACATGACCTCTCATCAAGTACATATTTTGTCCTAACCACATGGGACCTCTTTCTAATTAGATCACTCTCTTCCTAAATTTTCTAATCAGTCAAATTTCTTCACATCACTAGGGCACCTAGCCATATTTCAATTTCTCTCTCGAGGGGGCAGGATCAGGACATCAACATTCCAGTGATCACATCCTTAATCAAAACCCCATCACCTGGGGCATCTCAGCTTCATTGAATCAAATCAAGTTGAGATCATCTTAAATCAAAGGCAACCTAATCAATGATCTTATACAGTGGTGAATACACTCAAAACCAGACAAGATCGGTCTTATATGGGCTATTCATTATTGAAACCAGATACATTGATCAAATTGGCTTCATCGCTTCAAACCAAGTCAATTTTCTTGCTAATCAAATATATTAATGGTAATCAGTTTCATCACTTCAAATCAAACTAGTTATTCATTCAAACCAATCAAAAAGGTTTCAGAGTTCCTGACAGATGTTTAGTTTCATCGCTTTAAATCAAACTGAGCATTTTGTTTATATCTTTTGATCGATCTTCGTCCAATCAAGCTTGAAGTCGGTCTTCTTCTTCAAAAGAATGGTTTCATCACTTCAAATCAAACTATTCTGGGTCTTCTCGCTAACAAGTCTTAGAATCAATGCGCTGATCACATATCAATTCAAAGAGGGGCAAATGTAATCACCTAAAAATGGTCACCTAAACCCTAGACCCCCAATCTCAACAATTAATCAAGAAACCTTAATCTTGATTATTATAAGCCCTAAATCAAACTGGCAATTCATCGAAGTCAAACTAATCTAACCTAAACCCTAGGTCCTAATTATTCACCATACTTGATTAATTAATTAATTCCTAAAATCACATTACATTGGTAAATAAACTTTATATTATTATTTAATTTATATTATGATATATTAATTAAATAATAATTACAAAATTGTCAATTAAATCAAAAAGGAATTAAATTAATTATAAAAACATAAATGTGCATTCAAAATCAATTAATTTATTAAAAATGCATATGACATCATCAAATCCAGTTAACTGATTTATC
>MU227777.1:902762-914737 GCA_018584345.1 Thuja plicata
AATCACTTGCACATGGATTGTGCTTCTTCAATCGAATATGAGCCACTCTTTTTGTTCGATCTCGACCGTCGATTCGAGAGAGATTTCTATAAAAGAGAAACTATTTTCCTTCACAAAGGATCCTAACTTTTGATTAGCGATTTTATACTGCATTTTATGTTAGCATTCTTAGCATTAATCATTTATCTTTTATTGTTTTTTATTACTTTCAAAGCATGCAAATCAATCTAATCATAGAGCACACTTTGTTTTGGGTTTGAAACTGAATATCTCACATTTCATTTAGTGCTTCTAAAACTAAACCTTAAGTAGCTTGGATTAACAACAAAATTTGCATAATCATTTAGATTAATCAACATTTTACTTTCAGCATATAGCTTTTAAATCCTTCGTTTAGGTTAGTGTGTAGTCACTGAGCTTGGAATGATCTGAGAGCAAGCTCATACTCCAACCTTCTAGAAGGCAACAGGTTGATACTTTTTAACATGCAGGATGAATGATATTCATTCCTGTATGCAACTGAAGTACAATGACCATGTTGAAGTGTACTGCTAAGTAAGAAGGCCACTTTTAGCACACACACCGGTATGCAAAGGGTATGCACAAGAAGAAGGTATTGGCTATGGAGAAACCTTTTCACCCATTTCTAGACTAGAAGGAGTAAGACTTCTACTTGCTTATGCTGCTTTTAAAGGATTCAAATTATACCAAATGGATGTTAAATCTGCATTTCTAAATGGAATACTAGAAGAGGAGGTATACATTGAACAACCTGAAGGGTTTTTTGATCCTAGTTACAAGAGGAACATGGTTTGTAAACTACACAAAGCCTTGTATGGATTGAAAAAAGCATCAAGAGCATGGTATGAAAGACTTCACTCTTATCTCATTAGTATTGGATTTGTTAGAACAAGTGACAACAATAATCTGTATTTGAAAGGAGATACTAGTGATAAGATTTTGATTGCTGAGATATTTTTTGATGATATCATATTTGGAGGTAATGATATGCTATTCAAGTCATTTTCTAATGAAATGAGAAAAGAATTTGAAATTTCAATGTTTGGAGAGATCAATTTTTTTCTTGGTCTACAGATTCTACAACAGGCTGAATGGATGTACATCACACAATCAAAATACATCAAATAAATTTT
Source organism: Thuja plicata (assembly GCA_018584345.1). Lineage (NCBI taxonomy): Eukaryota > Viridiplantae > Streptophyta > Pinopsida > Cupressales > Cupressaceae > Thuja > Thuja plicata. The sequence continues at coordinate 903,917 of MU227777.1, forward strand.
GAAGATATTCACGATGGAGGAATTCAAACCAATTGGAACACCTATGACAACCAGATGCAAATTGACAAAGGAGGACAAGATAACCGAGGTAAATCAGACCTTATACATATCTATGATTGGTAAACTAATGTATGTTGTACACACTAGACCTAATATAGAACATGCAGTTGGTATAGTTGTAAGATTCTCTGCTAACCCTAAGGAATCACACATGACTTTTGTTAAAAGAATTTTGAGATATCTGAAGAATACTTAAAACTATGGTTTATGGTACAATAAAGAAGGAAAATTTGAGCTACAAGTTTATACTGATGTTGATTGGGCTGGAAACATAGATGATAGAAAGATCACTACATGAGGAGCATTCTTTATTGGTGATAGACTTGTCACCTGGATTAGTAAAAAGAAAGAATTCATATCTCAATCAACTGCAGAAGCAGAATATGTAGTTGCTGCTGCAAATTGCTCTAACATTGCATGGATCAAGAAATCGCTGAAAGGTATTAATGAGGAAATTCTTGACCAAGTAATTATCTATTGTGATAATACAAGTGCTATAAAAATTTCAAAGAACCCTGTGATGAATGCTAAGACAAAGCACATATCTATTATGTATCATTACTTGAGAGAACAAGTACAAGAGAAACATGTAATATTGGAATATGTACAATCCAAAGAACAACTAGCATTCTACATATTCACAAAACCATTTCCAAAGGATACATTTGAATACCTGGGGAACATACTAGGTGTTCGTCCCTTTTCTACTGGTCACTAAGTTGACTAGGAGGTTGTGTCAGCCTACACATTATGAGAAGATTAATCATGTTGATGCAAGTTGAGATATGAATTGCAATGATATATAAGTATACTGAAGGTACTTATCTAAACCAGACATTAGAGATATTGTTGGCTACTACAAAGTTGTATATTTTTCTTTGGCATTGTTGTCCAAGTGGGATAGATATTCAATAAAATATCCATCAGGGTGGAGAACATCTAAAGAGAGAGAAAGATTCAATGAAATGGAGCAAAATATTCAATGAAATAATCATCCATCAAAGGGAGATAATTCGAGAGAGTTAACACTACATATCTATCTAAGAAAGGGAGAAGAGATTCTACAAGAAAGGGAGATATAGAATTAAAAGATAGAACTACTACACCTATCCATTGAAGGGAATGAAGAAAGGGAGACCACATAGTAGAATCAAATTTGAGCTAAGAGAGCTTACTGAGATTTAGATATTTGAATTGGTTATAGAATAATAAGTTTGGTATAATATGGCATATTTCATATTGTGTTGCCATCAATGCCAAAGGGAGAGATTGATGAACTATAACTGATTGGATGTTTGAAGATGATAAGTTGATGATCACCGAGCTGCAAAAGTGAATGCAAGACATTAAATCAGTTAATGTATTGTATTTTCATTGATGTCAACTTGATATGGTTTGATTGTTCATACACGTATTGTCATAAACTTGAAGAGCTAAAGAGACAAAGTTTATGTGGTCGGTAAAACATGAAAGGTCTGTTGTATGCAATGAAAATCCTTGCAACTGCACAACAAGTCAAAACATGCATATACAAGATATATCAAATATTAAAAGCATGCAAGAAACTTGAAATACAACTAAATTCTCACTACAACCTCTGATGAGCTAAAATGAGTGCACCCAAGACTCGTTTGATTTTCTCTGAAAGATTTTGTGGGTGTGCTCTCCCAACACAATGCAATAAATCTCACTATGATAGATGCAAAATGATGAAGATTTGAGCACAAGTATGTGGAACTTGCCCCAAATCTCTCAAAATCTATGCTAAGAATGCAAATGCAAGAGATTAACAACTAGATTAAGATAAAAATTAAACTAAAGAAGAACATGCAAGATTTCAAACTAAACTATGAAAGTAAATCTAGAATATCATGCAAAAAGATGAAATCTAAACTAAGTGCTCAAGTGCTCAAGTGTGCAAGAATGCTCAATTTACTGACTAGTTGCAAAATGAGGAGTGAAGCCTCCTTTTATGGATTTGCTTATGAAAATGGAGGGCTAGGATTAAGAGGTGGAAAATAAGTGGTTGAGATGAAGGGTTAGGTAGGGTTTTGGTGGGAGTGAAGGAGATTAAGAGGCAAAAGAAATGAGTGGCTAGGATTAAGTGGTTAAAAAGAGGAAAAGTCAACCCTCACCTTGGAAAAGGTGATTGTGCACATGATTAGAGGTAATCCACCTTTAATCAAGATTAGAGGAATAATTAGCAAGAGGTGAATTTAGATAAGGTAAATAGAGATTAAATTAAAATAATTTTAATTTAATTAAAGTTTGGAAGAACATTAGTTGGTGGAGGAATAAAATAAATCAAATTTATCTTACAATAAGAGATGGAAGGATAATATATTAAATTTAATTTAATATAATATAGTATTTAAATAGAATTTAAATACAAGAGGGAAAATGAATTTATTTAATTAAATTTAATTTAATTAAATAAATAGAGGAATATAAAAATATAGTTAATTAATTAAAAACAACTATAATGTTAAGGGCAAATATTAATAAAAATTTATATTGAGTGGGAATGGACAAATTTAAGTGTCTACATCTGTATACACCGAGTGACAGTGAACAGCAAGCGGTTCATAGTGTATAACAAGTACCGCAGTAACCAAGCAAGTGTTACTGAGCAAGAGCTAATTATCGATCATAACTGGAGTTGATGACCAAGCATAACTAGAGTTAAAGAATGACAAAATTACTTAGCTGGCAGAGCTATATTTAGAGATTGACTGATTGATTTCTTTACTATCAACAATAAGTTAAGCTAAAGTAAAGAAGAAGATTTAAAGCATGTTTTATTCACACATATCAAGGAGAGATTTATAGAATAAAACTAAAGGAGAGCTTTAGGAGATAAAGCAAAGCATGGCGAGTTTTATGGATCAAGAAGTGATCTACGATAAAAACAAGGAGATTGAGCAGCTAAACATGTCTATATAAAGAGACAAGGAATTCATTATCAAAAAATGAATATTGAGTATAATGTGGGAAGATAGAATTCTTCATGCAGATCTAATCATATAGACTGAAGAACAGAGCCAAGGAATTTTTCAGACACTGAGAAACAGAGGATAGAGCATTCACCGAGCAGAACAAAGAAAGAGAGCAAAGGAACTAAAGTGTATATCTATCAGAGAAGTATTATTGGACTAACAATAGATCTAAATATTTTTAAGTTAAAGTTGTAATTTGAACAGATCATTTACTGTATCAGTTTAACCATTGATTCAAAAAATTTCTGAACCAAATGGGATTTAACAGTTCTTATTGTATTGAGATACTCAAGAGAATCAAAAGGTTTTCTTGTCGACAACATAGTGAGTGCTAGGTCAAAAGACAAACTGTTGGTTTTAAATCCTCTAACAAGGGCACACTTAATAGTGTGTATTATAACCTTTAACAGGGTTGGCTCTTCACCGAGCTCACTTAAGAAGAGTGAAAATATTTTGGGTTGCGGGTCCCAGGTGATTTTTCCCATATTGGGTTTCCAAATTAAATCTATGTGTCAAATATGTATATGTTTCATTGCATTGATATTTTGTTTTACACATTATTGAAATTGGATTGGTGGGTTAACACTAAGTTTATTTGCTGCTACTCGGTAAATTCTACAAAAGATAAACAGTATATCTTACTGAGCAATTTATATTTATTAAAGTTATTTATGGAATACATCTTGATGAAATTGGGGATGTAAGATAACTGGGGGTATTATATTCGAGAGATAAGTTTTTGGTGTGATTTTTGGAATAATTATTAAGGCCACTAATTCACCCCCCCCCCCTCTTGGTTATTCTAACCAATGCATTGTTTTTACATTTCACCTATCTCAATTTGATTTGTATGAATGGAGTTGTTATCTTCATTTACAAGTTCAATTTAGAGTTTTCTTCATGATCTTCAATATGTTCCCTTTCATGCATATGATGATAATTTATTTCTTCCTTTCATTCATTCCCATAATATACCCTCTCCCAATCTTGATCCCAACCCTAAATATATTTTGGTGCAAGAAGAGATTATCACCACTTCTTTTGAGGATGCCCGTCCTAAAATAGAGGCCTTAAAGAATAATGATGATATTTTGCCTAAAATGTACCTCTAATATTTGTATAAGATAATGATATCATGGCTATCCTTCCTAATGATACCTAAATTTTTATGCATTTCCTTAACACTTTTACTAGAGATGAGGTCTTAATGAGTTATGTTAGTCCCTCTCCTAAAGATCCTATTCCTCACAAATATATTTTGAAGCAAGAGAAGGATACTATCTCTATTAAGGACACTCTACCATTGATATACCCATCTCCTATAAATAAAAAATTTACCAATCATACTTGTATCCATACCAAAATACAAAATTTTCTTTCAAAATACAAACAATATACAAAATTGTACAATTTATTTAAATTTGATTTTTTGAAGGTGTGATAGATCAGTTCCCCTTCTTTATGAAAGTGGTCAAAATAAAATATAAAAGACATACATGTTGAAAATCCATTACCACTATAATATTGCATCCATACAAAAATATAAAATTTTGGTTCAAAGAATAAGGGAGCCTTATTATGTAGGTGGGTGATTAGTTTTAGCTAAAAAAATTCAAATATTTTTTTCCAATAAAAATAGAAAGCCACTAAACTTTATTCATAATGAAAAAGAGTACAAAAATTCTTAGATAGAGATGGAAAAGATGAAACAAGCCACCCTAAAACCCACTATTCTTACAACCAAAAATACAAAATGCCCTTACCCAACATTCCAATTTTTCTATCAAAAAAAGTGACAAATACAATAATCATCATAGGAAAAGATAGTACAATAAGAAACTAAAAGGAAGAAGAGTTCAATATAAAAAGGAGATGTATCTTCATCCATGAGGTCACTATCCACCAGGAACTCAAACTAATCTCATAAGGAGAGAAAAAAATAGAAAAAGGAGTCTCGCCTACCTACATGAGGTCATAATCTATCCACCTATAACTTAAAATAATCTCACGAGGAGAGTGAGTGATCATCCAGATAGAGAGAGAATGATCATATACTATCTTGTGCAAAGAGAACTCTATAGATTCCATTTAAGTGATCATGCACTATAGACATGGATGGAACCACAGACACCTCAACAAGATTTCAAATCTTCTTTATAGTCTCGTAATGATGAACAAAAATAAGACCAAACTAAATGGAAGTTTAAAACTCTGCAAGAATACCATAAATAACAAGACTTGGAAAAATTTAAAACATCCACCAAAGAGGCAGAATGGAGTATCAATTTTTTAACTTGAAAAAGAAAGGTCAAGTAGAGAAGTAAAATGATGTGGCTATAAATATAAATCATAGTTATCCCATGAACCATGTGAGTGTCCTACATGAGATCCATACATATGGTTAAAACTGAGATACAACCTATATTAATGAATAATCTGAGTTAAATATGACATGTTGTCTATCTAGAATTAGAATAATAGCCTATTCAATTTTGTGCACTCTATACATTCCATATTACCTCTAGAGAGCTCATAGAAAACTAGCAACTTTCTACAACAACATATCAGTGTTCCAACATATAATTTAAATGTTGTATTAGATGTAGTCAATGTTTTCCACATTTTTTAGTTGTTATGGATGATGATTTCATGGAAGAATGCTATCCTATTAATATATCAACTTCTAATAGTTGAGTACCACTCGTATAAATGCAAAAATTATGTAAAAAATAGATTTCATGTGATATGGCTTATTGAATATTCAATGAAAGAGGCTAGGCTAAAAAATTACATGCCTTTTTTTTCTAGAAAGACATCATTTGTAATTGATCCTCCTCTTTTTCCTTATAATTATGTGTGGATCCCTTTACATTATGGAGTATCTCTTAAAGGATAATGAGAGTTCAATGAGAAGGTCATCTAGTGACTTGACTCTAGATATAGTTGTAAATTTTAGTCCATATCTTTCTATTTTCCTAATACCAATTTTTTTTTCCCTCTAAAGTGTTAATACTTGGGATTTATGTATGGTAATATCCCATGCAATTGTGAGTGGAATTTTCCTATGGTTACCTAGGGATACAAGTATTAATGGTATATATTTTGGGTCATCTTCATGCCATGGTAACTTGTTATAGGTTTCATATCATTCTATTACGTATATAGGAATATTTGATTGTTTTGAGCCAAGATTGTAAACAATGTCAATAACTTCACCAAGAGATCCATTTACAAGTCCTTGTTTCCATATGTTGGTTATGAGCATGATTATTTGGCCTTGAAAAATTAGCACATTTTTCTCAAGTTTTTCATCATTAGATTCAATATTTGTTTCACTCTTACTACTTGTTGCAATGCTCATTACAACTGGATAGTTTAGTTGTTTTAGCATTTTCTATTGTGTAGCCTTACTAAACCATTAGTAGTAAATAGGTGTATTTCATTATTGAAATATTTGTTTTCATCTAGTGTAAGTTATTTTCTTGTGCGATTCATTAATAATTGTTAGTCTTCTTATGTTGGGTTGCATTCAGTATGTTGTGCAACACCTGAGAAAATTAGGTTTGTATTGGAGTTTCACCTTGTTAGGGAAATATTGTTTGTAATCTAACAATCGTTTTAAATTTTTTCCACAAAGCTATGACATTTGAATGTGATATGTAGATAGGTTTGTCTATTGCAAGAGGCAATTGTGCAAGGTCACTAATTAGAATTATAGGCGCTCTACCAAAGAAAATATTTTATTCATATGAGAATCATCTCATCAATGAGGATGTACCTTGTGTGTTTCATCTCTTCTTCAAATGTGGTTAGTATTTTTCCTTTTAATGGTTGCATTTATTTAATAGGAATTTTGAGTGTTGAATGTATTGTTGATGCATGTATCTTAAATGCGGTGATTCTAGTAGGGGCTAGCATAAGTATTGATTTATTTGGTTTTGTTATCAATATTTAGAGAACTTTCCTTATACATCTTACTAGGTATGATCTTTCTAAAAAGATGCAGTAAAAAATTTATTATTTTCAAATGTACACTTCAATAACAAGAATTATAAATAAAAATAGTATGTTGCACAAGTTTACTCAGAGGGTTGTCCCATAGCTAGATCTATCTACTCTTATTTATCACCTTCTAACTATGTCAATCTTGTCTAGTTTTCCTTTGGATTAAATAAAAAGGGATAGTACAATGCATGTTCAATGTGGAGGAGAGCATGTGTTTTACATGCATGGCATATTAAAAAATATTACAACATGTAAACACCTACCTAGAAATCTCCAAGGGAGAAACACCCATATTTTTTCATATGTGCACGCATCACTTAAGACTTTTGCAGCCTTCTCCATTTTCTACAAATACTATTAAATTTATGAACAAATTATTGAGCGAAATATTTATTAACTAAGATATAATATGGTATTTATGAGATAAAAAATAGATTTAATACAAGTCAAATTAAAAACCTAATATCCAAATTGTTATTTTATTTGAACAATTTTATGAATGTAGTTAAAATGTTTTAATATTTTATTAAATATATTTATTTGACTAAACTTCTCCAAGATTTACAATCCAACCTATTCTCATTCCTTTACATTTAAAAACTAAAAAGCATAAAATTCAATAATTAAACTATAAAATAGGTGGAATAATAATTAAATTTATATCTTCTAAATAAATTAAAAAATGAATTACATTTTTAAGTTTCAAATTCACATATACAAAAATTACATAATACCCACCTCATAGTAAAAGTTAGAAAGTAATAACTTGAATGTAATATTTTTTACAAACCTAAAATAGACTAAAAGTTGGCATTCCTCAAAATATTTACACGCTATAATCATTATTATAATTACATTATAATTTTTATTGTTTCTATAGGCCACAAAAACATGCAAATGTAATATAGGTGTTACAATTATATTAACTTAATTTAAATTATAACAATAGTTTTAGAAAATAGTGATATTAAAATTCAAATTGAACCTAAAATGTTAAACCCAAAATTTAATTACCTTTGTTAATAAATATGGACATGAATTAATTAAATAAGGGTAAATAATATTTAAATAAGAATGCATCTCTTTCTTGCTTAGCCACATAAGTTTTGTTACTAAAAAGTTATAAAATAATCACCTTGTTACCCAAAAGATAGGTAATAATAACTAGAAGCTAGGTAAACCTACTTATTGAATATTTAATAAGGTATTCTTTTACGCAATAAAGAAATTTTCAGTATAGTTATTAAACCAATATAATGTAGTTATTACCAACTAAATAATTCTATTAATTTTCATATCATATCATCTATTATGCTTATATCACCTGATAATGTTTTTATAATATTAATTTAGTTATTACAATTAATTGATACATTTTAAAAAATCGTTCACAATCTAAATTGATAAAAAAAACTTGATATACATCTTATAAGGAAAATATTTATGATATATGAATAGTCATTATTGCGGTCATGGAGATTTTGATGAAGTTACAAGTATCATTATTATGAAATACTCTTTACTTATCTCCCTAATATATTTATTTACATATTTTTTATCTCTGAATCTGTCATGTTTAAGATCTATTTCATATCTTATTATATTTACAGCAAGAAAAATATTTTTCTCTTAATTTATAATTCAGTTAAGTATAACTTGAATAATATAATGAGACATAGCTCAATATAAAAAAGAAGAAGAAAGTGCATTCATCACAGATTTCACGTGATATTTTTTAATATAATGTTCAATAAATTTAGTTGCAAGCCAAGACATATTCAAATAATCTAAGATAAAAAAAACAATGGCAAATCTTAATACTAACTGACATTACTAGTCATCCAAAATCATTTGAATGTAATCTCTAAATTGTTAAGAGAGTGAAACGTATCTTGAGCCCGCTACAATAGAACATGTATGCTTTTGCACAAAGAGTGATTAGTCCATAGGATGTCCTAGAGCTCTTCACACTATTAGTCATCCACCTAAATTCTTGAATATCTATGAGGAGGATTTATAATATTCTTTGTTTATTGAGCTGGTAAGCAAGGGCTCACGATTTCTAAAAATTGATTAAGTATTTGGTATTGTCAATGTTGAATTGATTTGTTCCTACAAAGTGCATCTCATTAGCATTATGGCAATGAGAAGAAGTGTATGTGCCAGTTAAGAAGGCAGTTTTCTAGACAAGTGGTGTTATTTATATTTAACATTTCTAGTTTTCAAATTTTTGACATATATCAAAAGGGTGTTGGTATATTACGTGAGACAGATTTCCAATCAATTATTTTCTCTTTCTTGGTGTTGGTAATTTGCATGAGACACATTTCCAACCAACCATTTTTCTGCGTAACAAGCTTATCGACTAATAACCATTTGCCTTCCACAAGATAAGATGCACACAATCAAGTATATAGAAAGGAATGATTCTATTTCCTATCTAGAATATAATGTGAATGGAGTTTTATGTTGGATGAGGTATTTATTCAATTAAAATAAGTATATTAAATTTTCAATAGAGGCACCACAAGTCAGTTAATTTTTATATTAAATATAAATAAAATTATAGCAGGAGAGTATCATAGTTGAGTTTTTATTTTATTTTGTTGGTAAAAGTTTTTTTAATTATATATTGACTTAAAAATATATTTGAAAACATAAAATATTTGAATGGTTGTATCAGAACCATAAACTACCACTCAAACACCGTATTCAACCATCTACCCATCAACAAGGGCTTGTTGGCAAGTTGACTTCCTGAGGATGCATGACTCATTTTGTGTTGTCATCATGGAAACAAAGTCATGTTTAGTTTCTGTCATGAAAGACAAAATGACTAAGTATGGAAAACAGGGCAGACAGAGATACTCAGCGATCAGCACATCAGCGCACGTGCAATGAGTCAGTGTACGTGCGTTCAGATATATGTTGTATGACACATGTACATGCTACATCCAGACACGCATAGTACGGAACAACAGTACGGCAAAGTTACAGGAAGATCAGTAGACCAGCAGTCCAGAAGACAGAGCATGGAAGCCGACTACTGTTTTGATCAGTGTGAATTATTTTGTAATGTAATGGCTAAGTGCCTTTGGTTCTATGTTTGTAATGATGTAATTAACATTTTAGTAAACACACTTGAGCCGACTTGTTCGGAAGCGTTGTATATTTTGTTTTAGGGCCGACTAGTGTTTTGTTTTGGGTTGCGCCTATTTGGATATATAAACATATAAGTATGTAATGTAAAGTTATGTTACAAGTGTCAATTATTATGTACAAGGAAGATACAGAAGTGCAGTACAATGAAGTCAGTATATGATATAGCTCTCTAAGAGAGTAAGAGCATTCGCGCATACAGGGAACTGATCAGACAGCAGTATCATCACAGCAGTTCATTTTGATATAGTGTATATCATCTTTCAGAAGGCTGTAGCCTTCATCCTATTGGGCAATGAGCCTAGGCAATGAGCCATATACCTTTAACAGGGTTTTGTAAAAGACTCCTAATAGGGTCAGACCTTTAACCAGGTCATGTACTCATATTGTAAAGACTGCTTCTAACAGGGCAAAGGAACTCTAACAGGTTCATTATACCTAGTACAATATTTGTGGGTACTAATTCCCAGTGGAGTTTTCCTCTGATCAAGGTTTCCCTGTAATCATATCATGTGTTATGAGTTCTTATGTTAAGCTTCATTCTATGTATGTTTGATTTATGTTTAAGTTGTTGAAAAGTAATTAATAGACAAACACTGAT
>MU227777.1:914856-928299 GCA_018584345.1 Thuja plicata
TTGAAAAAGAATCTTGAAGAAGCTCTTGAAGATCTTGATAGATCTGAAAAATAAAATGAAGAACTTAGACTGAAAGTTGATGGCTCACAAATGCTTATCAAGAAATTAAGAAAAGATTTGAAAGATTATTATACAAGTGATTTAGGGAAAAGGATCAAAAATCTCAATGAAGAGAATATGTCTCTAAAAGATAAAATTGAAAATCTAGATGAACAGCTCACAGACAGCCAAATTGCTATTGAAGAAAAGATCAAAGAAAACAAACAACTAGATGATGAACTCTTGAAAGGAAACATGAAAGTCCTGGAATTGGAAAACATAAAGAAGAAGTTGGAATCTGAATTAACAGAAGCAAAGGATAAGATTGATAAACTTCACACAAGTTCTGATTCACTTCAATCTTAGTTCAATGCAAAAAAGCAAAAAGGAGACACTATTGGTCTTGGATTCAGTATAGCACAAATTGAAATCAATTCATTGCAAGAAAAAAAGAAACCTCATGAAGCATCTTCAGAAGCAAAGAAAGAAGCAAATATTGAAGAGATTAAAATAGATCCACCTAAAAGGGAAATCAAGAAAGTTAACAGAACCTGTTATGCATGTAACAAACATGGTCATTTGGCAAGAGATTGCAAAGAGGTGAGACCTTTTAATGGCTATTGTTTCTCCTGTAACAAATTTGGTCATAGGGATATACATTGCAGAACAAATCAAAGAAATCATTCATAGTAGAATCAAAGAAGAATGAATCAATACAATCAGAGAAATCAAACTCAAAGGAATCTGTAGAACACTAAATGTCAGATATGCAACTACAATGGACACACAGCAAAGCAATGCAACATGATGAACAAGAGCATCAGACCTCCTATCATTTGTCACACATGTGGAAAGGTTGGACACATCTCAAAGTTTTGTAGATCCAAAACTCAAAAGCAAGAGGATCCTAAGAAGTAACTATTTGAAGAGAAAGGAGAAGTTAAGTTTGTTCAAGAAAATGAAGATTCAAGAAAAATTTGGGTTGAATTAAAGAAGGACAATGATTTTGACAAAGTAGTTGATGCATCCACAGTGGATGCACCCTCTACTTCTTGAATAGACCTTCTTGGTCTTAGGTGGAGCTATTCTAGCTCAAGACCCCTGTGCGGTTGGTATACTCACCTCTGAGTATGCACCTATGAATTCATGGTTGCAAGCACATAATATTGCTATATGCATTCACACACTGTCTAAAATGCATCGGGATCTAAGTTTCAAAATCTCTGAGTAATTTGCGTATGGTTGCAAACATTAAATGCGGTAGATTGTATAAAATAAAGTAAGTGTTCGATATTCTTCACACCTGCATTCAAGAGAACAGAATTTGGAGAGCATTGGACCACTAGAAATCAAGGCACAGAAGCATAACAAATTTGGTAGTTAAGCGAATGGATAAGAAGTTTGGAACGAAACCCTAGCAGTCGCACCATTTTAGAATTTTGTGAAACCCTACTTAAGCAAGTTCCAAGTAAGTATGGCAACCCCAGTTGTGTTTGATATAACAAAGAGGAAGAGATTTGTATTCAAGAGGCAGCCATTCAAATCCATACTGGATGATGTGGAAGGGGCTTTCTCCAAAACCCCGCTAGGTGTTGTTCATGTGGAAGATATCCAGGCGTACATTTACTGTAAAAAGGAAATAGTAGGAGATATCAGCATAGCCACTCATATGGGATCTATGATGAAACCTGATTACACATTCAAGGATGAGTTCGCACACTTGATTGATAACCCTATTTTTGAATATTCGAATGTGCATGAGTTTGATGAGCCAGAATGGGTGGAGATTTTGTTAAGTAGAATGCATGATGATATTTATTAGATTGGTGAGGTCCTTGTGTGTATCACTATAGACCTAATCCATGAATTTACCAGACTTCCCAAGATTGGACCAGTTTTTCCTACTAGTAAGGATGTCAAGAAATAAATTGAGCAAGTTTACCTATCTAGAAGTGACAAGCATGGAATGACAGTTAACCCTATCAAAGAAGATGACATAAAACTCTTAACAATGATACTTGGGTATAAGTTTCAACAAGCAAGTAGGTTGAATAGTGTCTCTGCAGCAACAGTCCTAGCAGCTATCAGAATGGTGAAGGATAACACTCAATACAACCTATGTGAGATCTTGTGCGGTCAATTGATTGACAACATTCAAATTATCAAGCATGACAGGAGAAAAAACATTTAGGTTTGTATCTCTAATCATCTACTTGTATTTCCTTATAGTTGGAAAGGTTGCAAACCTTTATCTAGACAAGAGCAAACCCACAATGTCTCATATTTCTCTTAAGGTCACTTTAGAGAGCAGTGCAAGGGATGCCATGGATATGGATATAAAGACATTCATGATCAAAATGCAGAATAGGTTTAGATTATCTGAGAAGATAGTTGACAAATATAAGGATACCATATGTTTCATGATAGAAACATATTGCACTTGCATGGAGGCAATTGAACCTAGAACCAAATGGATTCATCCTCTTGGTTATGAAGTGAAAGAACATGTGCTAGAAGGATATGTGCAAGTTCTATTGTCAGCACCCAAAGATCCTAATGAGCCTAGATGGGGCACTTACAGAGAGAAGACCAATGAAGTGGATACTATCTTACACAGTGTTGATAATAAAAGGAAAGCATCCAGAATTACATCTAACATACTGAAAGTTCATGGAGTCACACAAGAAGATCTTGACAAAGCAAGAGATGCCAAGATAGTAAAAGAACTTGAGAAAGATGAACAGATCCAGAAGAAGAAGAAAGTAGAGACAACCTCTACACCCTCTACCACCATTGACTTAGATTCATCTCCACTGTCTACACCAAGCAAGAAAACTAGAAGAAGAAAATAGGCACCCACAAATCACCCATCCTCAAGGAACACTCAGAGAAAAGAAAAGAATACTCAAGCTCCTCCTGAGGTAGGATTTAGAACTATTCTAAATGTGTTGAGGAAAAGGATTGTAAATGAAGGGAGATTACATACACTTTCTAAAGTATATGACAAGTATCAAGAAATTGATAAGACTGAGATACACTCTATGATCATATCTCATATGATAAAGTTCAAGAAGACAGTTCTTGAACTCAAGATAGTGATACCGGATCAGTTATGGAACTTGTTGGAGATCATGAAAAGATGTGCAATTGAGGAAGACATGAGGATAAGAGAAGAAACATTGGATACTCTTCTCCATGTATGCTCACATGATGAGAAGGCTATATTATTAGATCTGGTGAAGCCTCATCTCCAAACTAAGACAAGGACCTTACAGATTATGAAAAAAGAATATGAGAAAATAGGTAAGGAGGATGAAAAGGCATTTGCACAAGTGTTTATGGATAGAAACATGTATCCACCAATGACGCCTACAGCAAAAGTTACTCCAGCTCCTCCCAAACAAGTTACAAAACTAGTGATTCAGATAGTGCCTATGACAGGTCCACAGGTTTTAGCGCCCAAAGTGACAATAACTTGTGATATAGATAAAGACTCAGAAGACAATATAGTAGTTGACAATGTCAAGATATCCATGACTGCATCTGAAAAATATATGGACAAAGTTGATAAGGCATTTGTAAGCACTGAAGAAATGTGCACTGATGATACCTCTGCACAACAAGATGAGGTTCCCATCAATGATCAAATTGACATAAATGAAGATACCCAAGATGATACTCAAGGTGATAAGACACCAATAAAAGAGATACCAGTAAAGGTTGAATGCATGGATACCAGTCAGAACACTATATTCTCACCATCCACTCAACCATCTACCTCATTGTTGTCAAGATTAACTCCTGATTCAGCAAGTTTGGATGCATGGGGAGAAAAAGACCTAATCAAGATCAGTGTTCTTGCTATGGAAAAGGAAAAAGAGAAACAAGTGATGAGGAACCCTCGCTTTTTGGAAATAGTTAACATATTGAATGACTTAGTGCCTATTGATCATAAAGTAGCTAAAGTCCAATCAGTTGAAGATGTGGACAACATTTTTTCAAACTTCAAATCACACTTTATAAGCTTAGTAGACTATGCTACTAAGATTGCTAAAGATGAATACAAGGAGAGACTGAATGATTTGGTAAAGAACTTTACCTTAGACTTGAACTCCTTAAAAATTGGGCAATCCATACTAAAAGAGTTGGCAGCTAAAGGCAAGAAAGTTATAGCCAACTACATGGACAGAGTGAAGTTCACCTCTAAGCACACCAAAAAGGTAGAAGAGGCAGAGTTAATGGTGGATAGCATCAGAAAATTAGTTGAATCATCCACGCAAGACATGAACATATGCAATAATGTCTATCAAGGATAGTTGGATAAAATTGAGAAGGCAAAATTGGAAATCAGCAAGATAAGAATAAGACAAACCCAGTTGATAAATGCACTTGCGCCATCTCTAGCATTCCTTAATGAGAACATTAAATAGATTGATGACACCATGGTGACATATGATCAAGGTCCTTGCATGGATCTAATGAAAATGGAGAAACTGACATATACCCTATGTGTGCATCTTCAGACAGTTGATGCTATGAAAGTATTTTGGCAGAAAGAGATTCAATCTCTTCAAATTGTGTACCCTGAAGTTTACATGGAGTAAGTATGCAGAAGACTTACTAGTTTTTGTACACCTTTTTCATTAATGTCAAAGGGGGAGTAATATAGAATGTGTATATGCAGAAAAAAAAATGTATATATCAATAAGATGTTATGATTTACAGTCACTTTTTGTGTTAAGTCATTTTGAGTAACTTGGCCACATTCCTTTGTTGCCATAAATGAAAAAGGGGGAGATTGTTGGAAAGTTGACTTCCTGAGGATGCATGACTCATTTTGTGTTGTCATCATGGAAACAAAGTCATGTTTAGTTTCTATCATGAAAGACAAAATGACTAAGTATGGAAAACAGGGCAGACAGAGATACTTAGCGATCAGCGCATGTGCGAGAGATCGATTCAGCGTATGCGTGTTTAGATATATGTTTTATGACACATGTACATGTTGTACATCTAGACACGCATAGTACGGAACAACAGTACAGAAAATTTACAGGCAGATCAACAAACGAGCAGTCCAGAAGATAGAGCATGGAAGATGACTACTATTTTGATCAGTGTGAATTATTTTGTAATGTAATGGCTAAGTGCCTTTGGTTCTATGTTTGTAATGATTTAATTAACATTGTAGTAAATACGCTTGAGCTGACTTGTTCAAAATTGTTGTATATTTTGTTTTAGGGCCGACTAGTGTTTTGCTTTGGGTCGTGCCTATTCGGATATAAACATATAACTATGTAATGTAAAGTTATGTTACAAGCATCAATTATTATGTAAGAGGAAGATACAGAAGTGAAGTACAATGAAGTCAGTATATGATATAGCTCTTTAAGAGAGTAAGAGAATTCGCGCATACACGGAACTAATCAGATAGCAGTGTCATCACAGCAGTTCATTTTGATATAGTGTATATCATCTTTCAGAAGGTTGGAGCCTTCATCCTATTGGGCAGTGAGCCTAGGAAGTGAGCCATATACCTTTAACAGGGTTTTGTAAAAGACTCCTAACAGGTTCAGACCTTTAACTAGGTCATTGTACTCATATTGTAAAGACTACTTCTAACAGGGAAAATGAACTCTAACAGGTTCATTATACCTAGTACAATATTTGTGGGTACTCATTCCCATCGAGGTTTTCCTTTGATCAAGGTTTCCCCATAATTATATCATGTGTTATGATTTCTTATGTTAAGCTTCATTCTATGTATGTTTGATTTATGTTTAAGTTGCTAAAAAGTAATTAATAGACAAACACTGATTCACCCCCCCTCTCAGTGTTTCCAACACGGATATCTAGATGTTTCCCTACAAATCCATCCTACCCAACCCATATACAAATTTATATAAAGTGTACATATTTTTACATTTTTTCAAAAAATCTTTTTAACAGGCAAGTACTATGAGCTACCCAACAAAACCTAAGCTAAAATTCAAATAACATAATTTTGTGTCACCTATAATTGTGACCCCTTGAGCTTCCATCAGCTTTAAGTTGTTTAGATTCCACCATGGGATCCCCACCATGTCCCTGATTGCACCTCCTTTATATTCCTTGTCCTCGAGAAAGTTTGAGTCCTCTTCTAGCACGCCTATGGTGTCCACACCCTCTAGCATCCTCAACACATCTACCCCATCCTCATCCTCATCCTCATCCTTGACCTCTCCAAGGTTGATTCTTCATCTTTGTACCCTCTACACTACCATATCCTCTCAGATATCAAACAGCTTCAAACAAAAATATTAGGGTTCATTAGTCTCCTAGGAATCCCCATAGCCAGCTCCAAATCCCAGTAATGAACAAAGTCAACATCAAGGGCCCATGCCTTCATATCTATTTTGTGTTTAATGCAATTCCCCAATCTTCTTTGCAATAGAAAGGAGTGCACAATCTATGGAATTTTGGGGTAGCAAAGCCAATCTCTGCATGCAGACACAAACCCACAACCCATCACTACACACTACATAATTTAATCCATACTGACATGACATTCTTAGAATACACATCACTCCATGATGTTCCTGGCCTCATCCTTTTGAGAAAAATATAACCCCCAAGAATAGAATAATGCAGCAATATCTTCATTTGTGCGTCACCTGATGTCTGAAATAATTTATTCCACTCCTAGGAGCGCCTTGATCACTCCTATGAAGAAAGGGTGTTGGGACATGAAAACATGGCTGAGTTGTTCTTCCATTACCTTCCCTTTAAATTTCATCTACTTCTTTGTGGCACCAAAAGTGAAGTTTGCTTCTATGGCACACGCCTTCTCCTCGCACTTAACAACCACCTATTTTTGTCGACACCACAAAAAATTGTGCCATTTGGTTCTATCTAAAGGAATGTATAGTACCAACATTCCTTCATAGTGAATGCACAATAAATTCAACATGTACCATGTCGATCTTTGGAAAACCCAACATCCGCCACCTTGCTAACATTCAATAGATTCTTGCTGCCAAAATCAAGCCCAAGATTTATTTTGCTTCAATCATCCCATCATTGCCATTGGATTGGGTAGATGATGTCACTTCATCACCGGCTATTTTCTTTACCACCTCAGCATGCCACCTTGATCTCCAACTTGGATAATCAATCAGCTAGGTCGTTTCCTTCCCAATATATGTGTGTGATTTTGAAAATTTGAAAAGTGAGTAGTTTCCTTCGGATGGTTAAGACAATTTTTGTATCCTCCTAGTGCAAGAATTACCGGTTAGAATTACATTAACTATATATGATTTGAGAATCTCCTTCTAGGTGTAGTTTGTCAACCTAGAAGCTTTGCATCATTTTGACCCCCATTAGTGCAACTTGAGCTTTGAAAACATTGTTTTTTCGATTCCCAAACATTTTATACTCAGTCTCAATTATATTTCCCTCTGAGTCCCGAGAAACACATCTAGACCCTAAGGGTCCTAGGTTACCCTTCACAGTTCCATCAAAGTTTACCTCCATCCATCCTACTTGCAGAGATTCCTACCATGCTTCCTCCCTCCTTGTTTTGTTTTTTTGGATCAACCCTTGTACACCCATTAACAGGTATAGTTGAGGTTTTTTTTTTGTAACTACATTGTATCAAAATATACACCTAAAATAGGGCAGCTATAGTTTACTAATTTTTGCATTTTATTTATGCTATAATATTTTAAATAGGGTGTCACATCTTTATAATATTTTAATTGTTTATCTTTATTTGATGGAGGAAGTGAGAACTGAAAAACTAAAGTTTCATGATTAACAATTTAATAGTAGTAAGTGAAATGCAATAGGTTAAATCAAAAGAATGCACATTTAATTCATGGTTGTACTTATATTTAAATTATATAAAGATATTCTAGTGAATACGAGGCATCATATTTGCTTGTAGTTAGTAATTTTACAAATACGAAATATTTATTATTATTTATAATAATAAGTTTATTTGAAGTGTGGCTATGAAGATTATATTTCATACAAGAGAAGCTACTATGAACAAGAGTGTGTGTGTGTGTGTGTGTGTGTGTGTGTGTGTGTGTGTGTGTGTGTGTGTGCCAGTGCAAAATTTCAATAGTTTCATAATAATTTTAAATATTTAATGAGGAAAATATCATTTACGAGAAAGCTCAAGAGGTAGAAATTGAATATTTTAATTGTAGGAGTAAATTTCCAAAGCCAATTTAACATGAGTGATTTACAAAAAAATGATATAATTTTTTTTTGTCAACTAACATGAGTGAAAATATTTGGAAATTATTGATCAATATTGAGAAAATGCTTAATCTAGATATATGAACAAAGAGTCATAAACAAAGAATTAAAAATATATTTTCTTCGTGTTCTCGTTTCAATAGTTCGATAAACTTTTACATGAAATGTAAATAACTATTTGATAAAACATCTCATGGCCATAGGGTCAACTAAGTAATTTTTTACGACTAAAATTTTTCATAGGAAATGATTGTCTCTTTTTAATAAATAAAAATTAGATGTTTCTTTCTAGGAATGTTGAAAGTATTGTATAATATTTTATCAAAGTTAGAGATCTTTAATTACAAGGTAAAAATTAATGTTACGAGGGAACTAAAATATTTAACAAAATTTAATTTACTTTAGCACTTTGAAGAGAAAGGAAGATATCAAAAGATATGGTTGACATATTCGATATGCACTTGTGCAATTGAGTATGAAGGATCCATTATGGTGTTAGGTGTTGTATTTTTGTTTCATATAAAAATTTCATCTTCTATATCTTTTTAAATTTTTGTACATTAGAATGGTTTATCTTTGCTTGTCTTGAGGCTTGTCCTTAAGATTTGAACTAGTCTAGCATCTATTTAGAATAATTTTTTTACAGTTATGTATAATGATCTATGTAAAACTTTATGATGAGTAATTTTATTATTATTTAAAGATATTTTTAATAATAGAAATATATTTATTTTTTGTAAATCTATATTAATATTTTGTATTCTTCTAATGTACTATCATTTTGCTATTAAATAATATTAAAAAAAAGATACATATTTTGTTCTTATAATTTATGATATATGTATTATTCTAAATCTAATAAATATAGAATTCCTTTTAGAAAAGGAAAATTGAAATCATCTATACAACAGAAGATCTAAAATTTTGATTCAGAGATTTTTCATGTGGATATATAAAAACTATATTTATTATAATAAAAAATAAAAAAAATATGTTCATGTTGTATATTTGTGATTATATACAATGAAATTGCCTAATACTTAGAACAAGTTTTAATAAGCCGATAGGCTTCTTTAGGGGAGAAACCTCCCACCAGAAAAGTGTCTCACACAATGAGTCCGACACCGACAAAATGTTTTTTGATCGCACATCCAATCACCGACGGCTTTGTTTCTAAAACAAAATTTCAAAATCAAATCTTCGTGGCGTCTCTGTTCATTGATGCTCACATCCCAATGTAGTACCCCGTTCTCTGCTAAAAATTGTGACATTTTAGAAAAGGACGATTTGACTTCCTTATATGAAGGTCATCAACATTCACAGATCTAACCAGAAGTCCATTGAACCGCTTTAAAGACCATCAAAGTGTTTCATTGTTATTGGTATATAAATAGATTGAACAACAGTGTGAATTTCCAAAGCCTAAATTAAATCCACCCAATGCCAATGTTGTCTATAGTCATTCTCATTCTTAGTATAGTAGCATTATGTAGAAAGGGTTGTTTAAAGGAGACACTACACATTTTGCTTACCACACACAACCCTACTGTAAACTCTTCTACATATTTTCAATAATTGCAGACCTGCATATCCAAGAAAGCCCTTTCAAAAGGTAAGCGAATCTAATCCCACATCAGCGAGATGGTATTCGAGTCACCCTCACACAAACTTTTACAGTGTACATTAATGCGTATGTACTACCACTACAAAAATTTAGTAGATGCTCGTAAAATGATTGAACAAGATGTTTTATCCTGGAATGTGATCATGACAACATACCGAGGACATGGGTATCCTCATGAGCATTGGTATTGTTTAACCAAATGCAAGCAACAGGTGTTCAACCAGATCAGTTTACCTTTTCCAACATACTTCAAGCCTGTGCCAAAATAAGAGATTTGACACATTGTATTTGCATCCATCAAAGCATAATAGAAGGGGTTTTTTTATTAGATTATGTAATTGCTAATGCACTGGTAGATATGTATGCAAAATTTGGAAGCATACAGAAGATATGCGACCTGTTTGACAAAATGCCTCATAGAGACGTTCTTATCGACTGCAATGTGGAAGCATACAGAAGGTATGCGATCTGTTTGACAAAATGCCTCACAGGGACATTCTCATCGACTGCAATGTGGAAGCATACAGAAGGTATGTGAATTGTTTGACAAAACACCTCACAGAGACATTCTCATCGACTGCAATGATTGCAAGATATACATAGATTGGTGTTCTTGAAAAGACTTTAATGCTTTTTGAAGAAATGCCTAAAAGAAATGTCGTTACCTGGAATGCACTGATTGGAGGATATGTACAAAATGGGTTTGTTAAAAAGGCCTTGGAAACTTATAAGCAAATGAAATTGATACATGTGGAGTCAGACACCACAACCTTTGTTAGTGTCCTCCCAGCTTGTACCAAAATAGGAGCTTTTGAGTAGGGAATGGACATCCTTCAAAACATAATTGAACGTGGATCTCCGTTGGATTTTGCAGTTACAAATCCTATGGTAGACACATACACACAATATGGAAGCATATACACAAGGCACGTGAATTGTTTGACAAAATGCCATAATGAGATCTTGTTAGATGTTGCAGTTGCAAATCCCATGGTAGACACATACATAAAATGTGGAAGCATACACAAGGCATGTGAGTTGTTTGACAAAATGCCACAATAACATCTTGTCACATGGATTACAATGATTGTTGGATATGTTCAAAATGGTTATTCTAAGGATGCTCTTAAACTCTTTGAACTGATGATGCACTCCTGATCACACCCTAACTATGTAACTTTCACTTGTGTTTTATTGGCATGTAACCATGTAGGTTTAGTATATGAAGGATGTAAACACTTAGATGGTATGAGTGATTCCTATTATATCATACCTACACCTATGTGTGCATGGTAAATCTTCCCAACCGTGTTGAACATGTTGAGGAAAATTTTAAATTTATAATCAAAATGCCAATTATACAGGTGGTAGTAGTATGGACATGCTTGCTCGGTGCCTAGGAGTATTTACAGCATCTCTTCTTTTTGAAATGAATCACAATAATGTTGCGCCTTTAGTTCTTCTGGAAAAACTCTATGCAAAAGTAGGCGATTGAGGTGAGGTTCAAATTGTAAGAATATTGATGAAAGATAGAGGAGTTAAATGAGTCCATGGGTGTAGTTGAATTCAAGGCTCTTAAATGATATATGTTTTTTCGTATAGGAGATAGATCACACCCACAAACAAAGGAGATCCTTGCAAAGTTTGAGGAATTATCTTTAGCGATCAAGTCAACAGGGTATTCTCCAGATTCAAGAATAGTTCTAAATGATTTGGAAGAGAAGGAAAATGAATTACTTCTCTACCACCATAGCGATAAGATTACAATTGCATTTGGATTATTAAACACAACTCCTAGAACAACTATTCAAGCTGTGAAGAAACTTTGAATATGTGTTGTCTGTCACACTACAACCAAGTTTATGTCCAAGGTTATTGAAAGGGAAATTGTTGTGAGAGATGCAAACAAGTTTCATTATTTCACAAATGGACAGTGTTCTTGTAGAGATTATTGGTGATAATAGGTTATTGACAATGCTAAGTAAAGCAATACTGCGAGAACATCAACCCACATTACAATGAAGTATACAGTGAATAGAAATCTCTTGTAGAAAATTATCTAGAAGATTATGTAGGAAGAGAAAATTATGAGTGTAAAAGTTGATGTAAAATCTTCCACATAGTTTACTCTAAAAGTTTTCTATGTGAAAATGTTGTGTTTTTTTAAGGTGTACAATGTCAAATCTTCATTTCTAGTTCCTAGAAATTGGATTTTCCATTATTTTTGGAAATCCAGTACATGTTGATTTGATAAAATTAGATGCACGGTAAGCAATGTGCATAATGATGAGGAATTTGTTAAAGTTCTATTGCATGTGTCATGGCATTGAACTATATTCAAGAGACATGCACATATCTCACTTGAAAAGGTGGAGAATTTGGAGGACAGGATCAAAATAAAATGAGAGACACTCTAGTCTTTAGAACCAATTCAAATAGGGAGAATATCTATTGAAATGTACTCTTGTGGAATACCATGATTGTATGATATGCACATAATGGATTCATTTAAAAAGACTCTGAAAAATTTTAAGAAATACAATTGGCAGGTGTAAAGCTAAATTCCACAACCTTTGCCAGCATCCTCCTTGGGTGGCTTTCTTGTAGTGCTCTTGCCATCACCGAATGCAAGCTTTTGAAATTTGGGATTGAGCATCTGGTTTGTTAGCATGAAATTTGGGAATGAGAATATGCTTTCTTAGTATTAGGGATGTTACTTATGATATTTAATATGCTCTCCTATTAACCCTTTGTATTTAGTTTCCTTCATAACAATGGACCAAACCAAGGCTAAAATTCAAGACTCATAGATGGCAGTGTGCACTTTTACCCCCAAAACTTGATAAAAAAAAATTCCCAATTCTAGATTTTGTGCAGAATAAAAATTTGGAATGAAAATTGTAAAAGTATAATATTTACATATTATAATATGCATTCAATGTTTAGGTTTAGGATCACTAGGAAGATAAGAAAATTAAAAGTAAAAAAAAATGATAGGTATAATTTATTTCTCCTTAAATTAGTTATGAATGAAAATGAAATGGTGGATATTCCATGTTGATTCAAAGATTGCATTGGAAAAATAAAATTAATGTTGTGTAAAGTATTTTTTCAGGTGTTGGATGTTCTTTTATTTTTATAATATTTATTTTCATTGTAAACTCTTCTATATCTTTTTGATTGACATTATACTGCATTAATATTTGTTGTAAGATCCTATTTGGTGATTTTATGCACGATTTTAATAGTCATGGCCCTCTAAGTTTTAATGTTCTATTTGCTAGTGGTTTGAGAGTATTTTTCCGTCTTCAAATTATTTGTTGTAAGATCCTATTTGATGATTTTCTGCATGATTTATATAGTCATGGCCCTCTAAGTTTTAATGTTCTATTTGCTATTGATTTAAGAATATTTTTCCGTCTTCAAATTTATTGTATTGTTGATAAGATTTCTGTGTATTTGAAGTTGTTGTATTGCTCTTGTGAAGTTGTTTGTTGGAAGAAGCTATGTGTTGTTGCTATGAAGGTGTTGTGTCT
>MU227777.1:935922-952053 GCA_018584345.1 Thuja plicata
AGGCCATCTCAAAGAAATAAAAGAAACAATAACTCAAAAGAGGTCAAACTCAAATTTCTTTCATTTTCCTAGGGTAAACCTTTTCTACCCTCAACACTGCTCTGATACCATGTGAAAATTCCTATTGCAATCACTGATTATTAATCTCCTATCTCATAAAGATTATTTAACTGCTAAAAATAAATTAATAGCTGAATATCGAAAAATAAAACAACTGCAACTTCACCAATAAAAATATGGAAAGAAATATGCAACCCAAAGAACACAATATTTTTGGACAAATTGTCCCTGGAAAAACCCCGAAGGGAAAACCAGTACTACAGATGAGAAATATATATTAATCTTCAGCAAATTAAGAGATACAAAATTCCTTGCATCTCACTGGCAGAACTTAGACAATCTCCTAACTCCTCCTGCTGATATTCCTCCACTGCTATCCCCAACACTATCACTGCGCCCTTGCTAACACTGCAAGACTCTTTTCTATCACTGCAAACTCATTTGCTAACACTGCAAATTCTCTCCAACTTGTGTTGGTGTGATTTGATTGATGTCTCTCCAAATGCCCCTAGACCCCCTTTTATACTACCCTCATTGGTAAACCAACGGCCGAGATTAATTCTCAATCAACGACTGAGATAAATTACAACCCAACAACCAAACAAAAAATTAATTGCAAGTTATTGCAAGTTGTCACCTAGGGAAATCAAACAAACAAATAATTAATAATTAATTAATTATTGTTAGCAAGTGGTGGGACAGCTGTCCAAGCTAACAAACTAACAAAGAGTGGGTGCTCAAGTGTTCATGGGCAGCTGCACTCTGCGCTATGAAATCAATCCCTTCACCCAGCACTAAAAGGCTCTATACTTGTTATTCAATGTTTTTTTTTCTTGTTGAGGTGATTCACCCTACAAATAATGGCAGGCATACTCGCCGAATAAATTAATTATAATAACTATACCACAAGGAGATGGCTGCATGGCCTTAATAAAATCTTTGTTACCCTACTCTGCAGATTAATTGAAATGAAGCAGGTTCAGACTACTATGAATTAAAAAATTGCAAGCATTTAATCATATTAGGGAACTGTAGAATGAGTTTGGTTCTATAATAGATTATTTTAAGTTTTGTGATTTTTTGTATTGTCATATATGATAATCTATATTTCTTTATTGGCACCCAATTTTGCACCATCATATCTCTTGTATGCAATCTTCCTTTTATGTGACGATCATATTCTTTGATTGCAAAATGGAAATCTAAATGTAAATTTGCTTTATAAATTTGTTCAATTTATGATTGATATTCAATGTTTAGAAATGCAAACAAATTGATAATTTGACAATATTTGTTATCTTTAATAGAACATTGTTTAGGCAAGATTTGAGCAAATAATCAATATTTTAGGGTCTATTTGGTGCATGGCATTAACTTATCCAGAATAGGCCTATTCTAGAATAAGGCCCTATTCTTAGATTAATTAATCCTAAAAATGAAAGCTGGAATAAGCTATTCTGCGATTGGATCCCATATTGTAGAATTGGAATAAGGATTATTTTTCATTTTTTAATTAATTTGAATAATATGTATTTTTAACTTGTGTACACATATACACACATATACACACATCTACATATACACACATATATACACACACACATATACACACATATAAATGTGTATATATACACACATGTATATACACATGTGTGTATATACATATGTGTGTATATACACATGTGTGTATATACACATGTGTGATTAGTTTTCTAATTCAAGAATTCAAAAAATGCCACAAACAGAGAATTAAATTATTCTAGCATTAACTAATGTTTATTCCAGGTTAATGTCTGGCACCAAACGGGCCTTCTAAAAGATATTTGAGAGAACAAAAATAATTAAAATTGGGTGATTGGGCAAGTCTGATCTAAATAGCTAAAAGTTATGATATCGTTGTCTTAGCACCCATTGCATTGAGTTGATGTTCACAGGGGTGAAGCACTGGGCCTTCCGAGAGGTCACCTATCCCAATATTGCTCCAGCTCAAGCACACTTAACCATGAAGTTTCCTCCAAGGTTAAGCTCACTTAGCTTGCTACACCATGAAGTTTCCTCCAAGGTTAGGCCCACATAGATTGCTACACCATTTGCAAACCCTTCAACAAGTCGTGTGCCTTATGAACCATTCATTATAGAGCCCCTTTAGCTCATCAATTGATAAATATGAGGTGTTTTTCCATAGAAAGTAAAATTTTGATATAGCTATTAAGATTCAATTGTTTAGCATTTTCAATATCACCTAGATGCAATGAGTGCTTAGTTATTTATAACAATTTGACTTGATATGGAAAATACATCCTACTTAGCTGAAAGCTATTCAACATGCTATGGAATTAGGTACATGCCTTGAGATCTATCATTTTAATACTGATGATATAACAAAAACATATAAAAAAAGCTTCTATTTGAGATGAGGGCCATCCTTATATTGGACATTTTAAGAAAAATTCAATTTGTCGATTATTATAAGATGAACTTCTACTATAGATCTATATAGAATATTTTTTTAATTTTTAAAAACAAAAAAAATTCTTCACTATCACAAAAAAAGCATATTTAAACTTTACATACAATTATGTTCTACAATGAAAAAATATCATGTTAACTACTCATTTTTTGCAAATTTGTTTTTCAAAAAATGACCAATAATGTATATAAACTAAATTTACATACCTGGAACATGAAAAAATAGGCTTAAGGGAGCTGCTAGTGAAATTTAAATGGGTACTCGTATGTCACAGATCACTATCATGTTTAGTTGCAGGTGACAATGGTATGAAATACATTTAAAAATAAATAAATACTTTTACGAAATGGGCACTCATTTTAGGCTCGAGTGCCCCGAAGCTAAACGGGTGCCCTTTTGTTTTTTCACGGATAAGGCCCCCAAAGCGAAATGGGTACATGTTTTTTTAGAAAAATGGGTGTCTGTTTCTAGCGGCATTTTCCAACTCCAAAAGGCTTCCGTCAAATTGGGACCTAACTTCTTGCACTTGCCCAACAAAAGTATAAAAGCTGACTATAGCTAAATCTATTATTTCAAAATAATGGTAAACTATAGAGAAAAACAACCAGGGGTCTCAAAAAATGTGAACTCTTCAAACAAGAAGGAGTTGTCAAACTTTAGGCTCTGATACGATGTTAGTATAGGTCATCCTTAACCCAAGAGCTAGTTTGCAAACATCATCCTAGACAGAGAATTATAACACATAAAAATATTGAAATGAGGTGAGTAACAATGTACAATAGTCTCTGCTTAAATAGGTGAGAAAAAGTTAGGATGAATGGACAAGGTTGAGAGAAGTGTCTCAACCTGGAGGAGTTGGAGTCCAAATGCGACTCAACAATTTCCTCTTGAAGAAACTAGAGTTCAGTTATAACTCTACATTATCCATCTACCTCATTAATGTGTTCACCTAAGTAAACTCAAGTAAAGTGTAAACTGGTAAAATGCTATTTACTCCAATAGAGACTACCATATAAAGCATAATAAGGCCCTTCACTTTTCTAAACATTATATTCTAATATTATTGTGAAATAGGAATAAGTTTAGATATTTATACTATAGCCTATATTATCTCTATCCACAATCATATGCTACATTTTTAGCTTATTAGAATCAAAATGTTTTCCCAAGAACTTCTCCTTTTCTATCCTTGATATGTGCATTCCATTTTTCTTTGTAATAATATATTCCTCATATCCATATATATTACCACTTAATCATTTCTAATACATATAATCCAAGGTGATCATTCTCTAACGCCAAATAAAATAAATTAGAGATTGATATTATAGTTAATAAATTAATATATGATAAGAACTATATAGAGAACTATAAATTAGCAGCAAACACCCTCCGCTCCCCAAACAACTCCAGCACACTACCAAACTCCGCTGCAGGCACCCAAAATAAGATAGAAGAGCCATTGAGCACCGAGGAGGCCAGCGGAGACCGACTCCAAATCCCAGCAAAACCCAGGCATCCCGGATAGAAAATCCACCGTGAAGGGCGGAGGAGGCCAAAACCCCAACAATATCGCTACCGAAGAAAAACTCCTCCATCCGCAAATGACCAAAATGAACCACCCCATCAGCAGCACCGAATGGACTCCAACAAGGCAAGAAGGGAACGACCTGAACAAAGAGCCCTTCCCACGCGACAAAAGGCCAACACTCCAAAGACACCAGCGGAGCTAAAAGAGGGAGCGAAACAACCCACCAAACGCACAAAGACCTGGGAAAAAACATAGCCCAGAGAACAAGCTCCTCACCATCATCGTCTTTTGCCTTCACGTCTTCCTCTGCAACCTTAGATGAAGCCCCTGAACCTCACCTGACACAGTAGCAAACCCTGGAATTCAAAAAGCTCCCTTTGTGCCTGCTTCCGCCCATTCTTCTTAATGCACTCATGATGTTTATGTTATGATGACCTAGGACATATCTTTACATATGCAGTTCAAGTCCCTCAATTCAAAAAATAATAATATGCAAAATAACGGACAATAATATTTTTTTATTGAATTAGCACAAAGATAACATGTAATAGATTCAAAATAAAAAGATACAATTATGAAACCAAGAAATAAGATTGAAATAGAGGAAAGTGTACATATTTAGAAGAAGAGATGCATGGATGAATTAACAAATAAATAGAAAAAGGATTAAAAGCTTATCTAAAGCTTGACATCCACTCATTTTTATTCTCCTTTCCAAATAATCAAGAATGCTAATATTTAATTTGATGGACTTCAAACTTAGATCTTTGAAAATTTACTTAGCTTGGTAGACAGAAATTTTGATAACAATAGTACTAATATAAATATGATGAAATTTTTAGTATATTACACACTCCTTTTAGAAGAAAAGGCTTTAAAAAATATGGAGTTAGATCAGCCATTATTGGATGGTATAATTGAAGAATCCATGGTGGAGTAGGTGGAGATGAAATGAATAATTAAAAAACACATATTTCTCTACACTAGATGAAATTATGAGGTTGGGAAATGTTTTGTATTCTCTAATAGTAAGCTCTATAGTGAGATTCTTATTGACCTTATGCAAAACTCAACATACAAAAATCTTGAGAAATTTATTTGATAGAGGAGGAAAATGTTATTATGATACAAACAATCTTAAAAGGGGAAAATAATAATAGTATTTTCCTCATGGTTAAAAAAGCTATTGGGTATAATATTTCCCAGAATTCTACTATTAATTTACTCTTATAGCAGTCACTAGAATTTAGAGGAATAAGGAAAATGCTTAGATAAATTAATTTTTGTAGACGTAAACATTGGCAAAATCACCAAAGACTTGTAGACCAATTTCAAAAATAGTACATCTCTCTAACCAGAACTTAATCCCAAATGAAAAAATTGCAATAGAACATCATAAATACTACTAAAAAATATTTTCATTTAAGGTATACATAAATACTACTTTAATATATTCATTCATGCCAAACCACACACCAATTTCATCAGTAGCTCCTAAGATCTCTATTCTACAATACTTCTTTCCTAATGTACCCTTATCATTTATCTTTCTTTAAGGATCTGAAATCAACAGATTATTCTAGCTATAGTTGTAATGTTGTATTCACAGAAAATACAAATTAATATCACACCATAGAACCTTATATAGATCAAAATTTTAAAACAATGCTCGAGCATCATTTCAAATGGATTAGGATTCAATAGGACTTGGGTGATTTGCTATGTCTTAATAACAAACAGAATTAACAGTGTAGGAATGAAAATCTTATCAAACCTAATTGCATTTCATTCTACTATTAAATATTAAATATGTACATGACACTGTAACTAGTTCAAAAATAGCATAACTAATGGTATTTATATTCAAGAAAGAAGATTCATATGTAATTTAGAGACTCATTCTGTGCTAATGCCTAGTTACTAAACAAGACATACTTCCATAGAGCTTTTTTTTGTGCAGAAAACTACACTTGGTATAAATGAAGAGCAAATATTAAATGATTTTATGTGAAGCACGTGTAGAGAAAACATTGGCGAAGCCCACGGAGATGGTAAAGCTGCAAGGCAGTGAATTACAAGTTAACATTACTGTGGATTTGAGTTGCGCATTTGAAGATTCTATGGATTGAAGAGTCTAATTAAAGTCAGTTATCTTTATGGGGTAGGGTATGTATGCCTTGTTTGTAGCATAATGGATGCCTTCCGTAAGGAGTACGGGATAGTCTCATATTACTGTCACCATATCTAGACCTAAAACAATATGACTGGTATAATAGACTATAAAAGAACCTTTCCTTACAACCTACTCATACTCCACTAATTCCCTTTTATTTATAAACTGAATTGCTCGTAGCATTGGAATCACATCTGCTTCTCTTCTGTAAGCTGCAAAAATGTATTTCTCAGCGAATGCATCAAAGAGAGTGCCGCTGTGCCTGGCGGCTTTGCTAGTGCTGTGGACTGTTACGCTTGTGTCCTCGTCAACAGAAGGCGAGATATACACACTTATATGCGATGTGGTGAAGTACTCCAACGGTTCCCAGTTCGATAGGAATCCGGGGGCGCTCTTTAAAACGTTGAGGGAGAATAGAGGCATCGTCGTCATTTGATAGATAGCTCTATTAGAATAGTTAATATTGTTAATATGTTAAAATTTTGATATATCACAATTTCAAAATACTTTTGTTGATATTTTTGTTAATGTTTACAATTCGAGCGTCATAATTTAGTAAGATGAGTTGCATCTTATTACGAGAAAAATATTATAATCATTACACAAGACCTACACATTTATTAGAAAAACATTATAATCCTTTTAAATCTTATATATAGATTAAATAGAATATGAAGATTACTATTAAAGTAAATATGAAAATTAAAATATGAAAATTAAAATATGAAAATTGAAATATGAAGATTACTATTAAAGTAAATATGAAAATTAAAGACCAATATTAAAGTAAACATGAAAATTGAAATATTTATCAAAATATTATTTTTATGAACTTTTAATTTTAAATATTTGATTTGTGTGTATTAAGGTGTTTATTTTAAAGAATTGCAAAAAAAAATTAAATGTTTCATTTGTGTGGGATAAAGGTATACTTTATTTTATTTTTATATTTGAGTATTAAACAAACACAAACACCAGTGTACACACACAATTGTAATATCAAATTTGATTTAATTGAAACATCAACTAATTGAGAATCCATTAACTAAATTATATTTTTAACGACCATAGTTGAAAATTAATCCACATCTTTGGATTAACTACATATTTACCATTTAGTTGAAAAGAATATAAATCTAATCAAAACTAAAACAATATCAACTTACAAATATCTATATGAACTTTAACATATTGCACATAAAAATTCACCTTCATTGTGACTAATCATGACAAGCCCCTCTTAAATAATTCAATAATTTAATAACTATATTATATAAATAGTTAGAAATATAACTGCTTCCAATATATACAAATTATATTTAAGAATTTTATGAACAACAATTATGCATGCATGTGTGTATTAACTAGAAAAAAAATCATGCCATGACTTGAGTTCAAAGAAATCCATACAAATTAAAGTATATGGAAATTATTAGATGGATCTTGTCAAATATTCAACATTTCCTTTGATCATTCCCTCAGAAACAGAGGTTCTATATTTATCATAAATGTAGAATGGTCATCCAAATGCTAGAAGTAAATCCCTAGACCCTCCTTCAATACAGTTGCTCATTGTGGGTGGGAGTTGTAATTGGCCAATGGATTTAACACTACAAGTGTCATAACCTATTGACCCTATTGAGTGTTTTTGATTAAGTAAAACAGGTTTTACAGGGTTCCTAAAACCGAAAACATAGTTTTAAAATATAACATAAAGCCTAGACTTAAATGAAACAGAGTCTAAAAATAGAACAGGCCAACATAGGGCCAAGGAAAAAAAAAAAAGCTTCTAAAAAAAATGTCATAGGGACATCAAGAAGGGCCAGGGACAATAAGGATAAGTCCACCATCAGGGTGGCCGCCTTGGCCTCGAGAAGCTCCATATTTGCAGCAGATTCCTTGATCTTCTAGAGATCATTCCCCATATCGACATCATTTTTATTCTTTGCACTAGCCCTAGTCCTCTTGCCAGGGCACTGTTCTGCTTTCTGCTCTTTCTCCACGCCCATGTTGGCCACATCATTCTAATCAAGTTTTTCTTCTAGTTTCTCGATGATGACCTTGGTGTGTTCATTGGAATCTTTGAGGATGTTAAAGCTCTATTCAACAATGTTTTTTAGTGTAGACTCAACCCTAACCATTTTGTCCTCCATTTCTCAGAATTTAGTGCTCAGATTCATCTATTTAACAACAGTGCTATCGACATTGGCTTTGTTTGTGCCTTTAACCCTTTTTTTCAGATCCTCCACTTCATGGAAAAGTCATTTGATTGTCCTGTAGCTATCCAACATGCTATTCCTATTATTATTAAGCACATCCAGCTCAAATTCCCTGGAATTGTCACTGAGCACCACCATAGCCAGATTGATAAGCTCCTCCAGCTTAATCTGGTCGTCCTCACCTTCAATGACCTTGGGATTAATAACTTCCCTAGTAATCCCCATTTTGCCAATTTTGATATTGAAGTTATGTCATGCCATGATCTTCCCATGTTCACACATATAGAACCAAAACTCGCTATCCTAGCCTATATCATTCTCATTATCTTGGGGTTGTGAGATCTGAGGTGGAGGCTTAGCC
The DNA here is from genome assembly GCA_018584345.1 of Thuja plicata. Taxonomy (NCBI): domain Eukaryota; kingdom Viridiplantae; phylum Streptophyta; class Pinopsida; order Cupressales; family Cupressaceae; genus Thuja; species Thuja plicata. Next base: position 944,737 of record MU227777.1, read on the forward strand.
TGGTTAGTCTCATAATTCTCATCCTGGAGCTTCTCCTTCACCTTATGATTAGAAATAGGGGAATTTTTATGGGTCTGGTCCTTAGGGGTTTTCCAGCTTGCGCTCTCATCCCTATTCTTGCCCTTTTTGTTATGGTATTTCACCATAGTCGTCTTCCTTCTCTTTCTGCATTTTCCACAGGAAATTTCTTCGTCACCATCCGTATCCATACCTTCCTCATTTTTGTTCTAATCCTCCTCTGAGGATATAACCATTGTGGTCTACTTTTTGGATGGGGTCACCATTTTTTCTTTTTTAATGGTATGCAAACTAACAATCCTCTTCTTAGAGGATGAACCCATATTATTCTTTTTTATTTCATACTCATCTTGATCCTTAGAGTACAGACCTTCACTATCTTCGGTCTCCGAAGGAATGTAGTCAGAGTCAAAGGCCTCCATGTCTTCTTTCTGAGCAATCTCCTTCCCCAAAATTTGGGCTTTAAAGAATTCATAAATAAGAAGTAAAAGCCCTTCATGCAAACCAGGATTTGCAATAGCCTTATCCCTAAACCCATTAATATTTTCATTTATTGAAGCATATAAGTAAAAGGGTATTGAAACCTACATACCATGGCGAAAATGATTCATGAGAACAAAGTGGTAGGTTCTGATCTGGTCAATCCTGGTATCCAGTGTGATATAATAGATGATGGCTCTCAAAAAAAATCTCCACTATCTTTTAAGCCCTTCCAAAAGATAGTATTTCCTGTCTTTGGCAAGTACTTTCTTTTCTTCATCACTTTTCACGAAATCACTTATCACAGAGTCTGAAATCTTGCTGTCTCTATAAAATTTATTGCCAGCTATGGGGATGCTAGTGACAGTAGAAATAACCTCCTCGGCCACCGTAAATTTTTTTCCATCTATCATGACATTGCCTTCATCCTAGCATTTCGTGAACATTTTCATCACTGACTGCTTCCCGCCATGAAGTCTTTCAATGAAAGTGGAAATGCCTCCTTGTTGACCCTATTGAGTGTTATTGTTGGGTTTTATTCACATTTAGATCATTGGCCAATACGGAACATGTCTAGATCCAAAGAATAACTTAGAGAAAGTGTTGTAGGAGATATTGTGTTCTCCAATCAACTACAAGAAGGTAGAGATAATGTCAAATTGGTACAAACATTATTACGATGTTACTATTTTGTTCTATTTCTCAATGAATGTCTCAACTAGTTTAGAAATATGATAGATATATAAGATATTTCTTCATAATATTTGCTAATGTAGATTTAAATGTGCTCTATGATGAATATGAAAAGGTTCTAAACATATTACGTTTCCTATAATAGATCATCATGTGTTTATATGTGAATTAGTGTCACTCATTGATAGATTACTAAGTAATAAAACCAAACAATAATGCATATTGATGCATTTAAATTTTCACATATTTTTTTGTTAAAAATTATTCATCATAATTACTTCTTTGTAATTTGGGACTCTACACCCCCTAGATTCCATTGGTCTACTGTATTACTTACTTCAATCACACAAATGAAAACAAGTTAATAAATACTTTCATTTTAGTTTTTTTTAGCTTTTCTAGCTCATGACTTCACTGTATTACAAAGAATGGGATTCATATTTTTTTGAATCATGCAACTTGTCCTCGCCTTTTAATTACTACAATGGTGAGTAATTGGTTGTAGAGATCAAAAGTAGGGTAACTATTTTCTCTAATGCTCACAAATAACATTTTCTGATATATGAATAATTTGGGCTTATTTACCAGTTTTAATCATTTTTTCATATTAATATAAACCTCTGGTGATACCCCTCTAATTTTAAATGGATATTGAAGCATAGTTGAGAGAGCTCATTGTCAAAAAGTTGACCTTAAACCTAGCTTTATTTTATTGATAAACACATTTCACTTGCTTGATGACAATATTAACCTTGTGGTTTGATTTCTATTTAAGAAGTTAAGTAGTTCTTTTGGAACCCAACATAATGTTAAGAAAAAAATTTGATCACTTTTAGTGAATAATATTTTAGATACTAATATTTTCCCAAAGTGTAAGAGAGGTTACGAGTAGGATATATATTTCATTATCCTATCTAGATTTCCTAATCATGATCACCTTTAAATATTCAATAAAGCATAGTTATGCAACCAGACGCATCATGATTTCAAAAATATGTCCACTATAAAGGTAATAAATATCATGGTTTTTTATAATTATGAGCAAAAGAAGTAAAAAATCTTAAGTGCATTGAATAAATCATAGTGATGTGAAAAAGCTATTTTCTATATGATGTAACACTTCTTCCATGATAAAAAAAAAGAAGCTGAAAGTGCATTGAGGATGGATGGATTAATATTATAAATTACAAAAAAATGTTATTAGATTATTTGGAATAGTATGACACTGAGAAACAACTTTGGGGGCTTATTAAGAAAGAATTGCAGTGTAATACTTGCTTGTGCATAAGACACTTTCTTTTGTAGTTATAATGATAGAAAGATAAAATATTGTTTTTTTTTTAATTTGGAATATTGATGTAAGTTAAATTATAATTATTTTATAATAATCTTGATGCTCTACTAATGTTTTATTCATGTGATGATGCACTTATGATGCTCATGCTATGATGACCTAGGACATATATGTAAATATGCAATTTCAACTCCCTCAATTCAAAAAATAATAATATGAAAGATAATGGACAATAGTCTTTGTTTTTTTTTTAAATAGCCAAAAGATAATGCATAATGGATTCAAAATTAAAATATACAATCATGAAAGAAAGAAGTAAGATTGCGAAAGTAATTAAATTGAGAAAGTGTACACATGTAGAAGAAGAGATGCATAGATGAATGCAAAACATAATGAATAAATAGAAAAATGATGAAAAGATTTTGTAAACCTTTTTATCCACTCATTTTTTATTTTCCCTTTTTAAATAATTAAGAATGCTAATATTTAATTTGATAGGATTCAAACCTAGATCTTTAAAAATAAACTTATTTTAGTAAAAAAAAATATTGAATCTTATGCTATAAGGACGATTTCATCTTTTGGAAGTTAATATCTCACTACTTTTATCCATGGAATGCATTTGTATAATGGAGCATATCTGATCTTATTCAATGGAAACTATGTTCCTTTGAGAGATAGTTTCACAATAGACATTCAAATATCTCCAAGTAGCCAAACCGAAAAAGATAATTTATTATGGATAAAAAAAATAAAGATTTTGATTGTAGAAGTGGAAAGCATAGAGAATAGACGGATTTCAGTCAAAATATAAGTGTATCAACCAAGGAATCCAACATGACATGTGGATGTCTACGTGGCACATATATAGTCTCATACGGTCATGATAGGGATGCTAGCATAAATAGGATAGCTATTACATTTTTACTATCTATTTACACAGTTACATATAGATGTTCTATCTTCACTCTTGTATAATAGTTAGATATAACTATTATATGATTGCTTCCTATACAAAATAATTATTATAAATCTAATAATATATAAATATTTCACATTTGTGTTAACAAGGGAACATTCAAAATATGGTAAAATACCAACTCTATATTTAGAGAAATCTACAAAACCTAGTAGTTAGAAATGTAACACCTAATATGAGATAACAAATAAATAAAAATGCAATTAATATACACATGAAAATATTTGTACAATTGAATATCTTTAATACTTTCCTACACACACATAAGAGGAAAAATGTTTGGGGACATTTGGAAACCTTCCTTAGCTGAGTCCCTATTTTGATCTTTCCACATCTACATCAGCTAAATAGATATATAGATAAAAAAAATATATATATGGGATGTGATAAATTCCAAGATACTCAAAGATAAAAGAGAGATGTAAATATATAGCATATAGGCTTAATAAAGCCGAGAGAGAGAGAGAGAGAGAGAGAGAGAGAGAGAGAGAGAGAGAGAGAGAGAGAGAGAGAGAGAGAGCGGGGGGGGGATTTTTAGTTGTTTCAGAAGATTTTGAGTTGTTTCTTCTAACCTAGGTAGGTGACAAGTGGAGAAAAGCTCAAAAATAACATTTAAACATTAAGATTTTGTGGGACACTAGTGCGGAACATAGACATCTCTATGATGCACTCGTGTCTAGACAAATCATGTTAAAAAGGTGACAAGTAGCAAGAGAAATATGTGGCTAATAAAAAACTATCACAAAATGGTAGATGTTGAAAATGGTGTCTAAGCATATTAAGAGGGAAAAGGCTAATGCAAGGGATGAAATTAGTCTACTCAGATGCTAGGGGTAATGGGTACTAAAGTGGCTAGAAAAATGTAGATGAAATTGTAATAGGGTATACAATTTTCAAATCTACAATTTTCCTGTAGAAAATGTTCACTAGCAAAATTTACCCTATTTTTCGACGAGGATTAGTTGAATTTTTGAGACCCATTGGTCGAACCGATGACAAAAATTGTCCTCAAAATTTTTGCATCGCTTATTTGACAGGAAAAGAAATCATCGAGATATCAACCTTCTTAGTGGTTGAATTATCGACCGAATCTTCATCTAAAAAATCGCTTGAAGCTGGAAGAATCGTAGATCAAACCTTTTATCTAGGCGACCAACGTTCGTCGCAATTGTGACCACCATTGGTCAGATTTAACGTTGAACACATAGCAGTCTCGTCAAACCATCAAACATTAGTCACGTCAAAAAAGTGACCAATACCAATTTTTGGTTAAAAATATATATATATATTATAGAATGATCCAAATAAAAAAAATAACATAGCGTAAATATAAAAATGTTACACACAAGCTCAATGTTTTGATCTCATAAAGGTAGAATAATAAAATCCCCAAATATGAAAGCTCCTATGGTGCCATGCGTGCTTCCTTACCTATGCAGTCAATCAATGAAAACCCCCTCAATAATCACACATCTTCCATGTGTCTCTTAGCATTGATTAAATAATGAAGGTATGTTAGTTTGAGCTTCACTTGGTTTCGAGAATACTTTAACATTCTCTACATAACAAGGCCAACCACGTGAAGGTGGAAGCTCATCTGGCCCCTCCTAGGACACTCTTATGACCCTTTACGACACTTTAAGATCTCTAAGATGTATTCTTAGGGATCGTAAAGGGTCATAAGGGATCTTGGGACACAACATCTGAGAAACATAAATGTAGGCATCATGGTCACAATTGTTTAGAGACACAACATAATTTAGTGGTATACCCAGACAATGCAACACAACCACTACTCCTCCAGTTTGAAGTTGGCACTGCACGATCCAAAAACCATAGATAAAATTTATTCCTTATCTATGGTTTTTGGATCGTGTAGTGCCAACTTTGAACTAGAGGAGTAGTGGTTGTGTTGCATCGCCTGGGTATACCACTGAATTATGTTGTGTCTCCAAACAATTGTGACCATGATATCTACATTTATGTTTATGAGTTGTTGTGATATCTACATTTATGTTTCTCAGTTGTTGTGATATCTATATTTATGTTTCCCAGCTATCATGCTTATGTGATGCAAAATTTACTATCTATAGTCATTGCAACAGCATCAGGTGCCAATTTCATCACAATATGATCACTAGACATATTTGTATGTCTTCTACTTTTAAGTTGTGCTATCTACTAATCACTAGACAACGCAACTTAAAAGTAGAAGACATACAGCCATGTCTAGTGATCATACTGTGCTAAAGTTGGCGCCTTATGTTGTTGCAACGACTACAAATAGTAAATTTTGCATCACTACCTGATGTCATTGATGAGCTTCCACCTTCACGTGGTTGGCCCTATTAAGGAGAGAATGTTAAACTATTACGCATATGCATAGTCAAGCCATACACTTCTCCTTTCCTCTCTATTTCCTACACCTGTATATACGACTACACAACTAGATGCATGATATAAAATTAATATTTTATTACATACAACATCATAAGATAAGCTACATCAATAACTTAGCTAAATCAATCATAAGGTATTTAAAACTAGTATCGTAAAGAGATGAAAAATATGTAAAATATTGGTAAGGGGTGGCAAGATCAAAAAAGAACTCAAAAGTACAAGACCTAAGGGCCAGACCTAATGCCTCAGGGGCTCATCATAGATGGCCTTGCCTACGTAACTCACAGAGACATCGTAGTTCAGGTTTAACTCTAACTTTAACAATAAATAATTAGAGCTGCATACCCTTGAAGAGAGAGATATGGTAATATGATTGTTTCTCTCAGTAGTAATACATTATTCTTTGGGTGCTGCTATAGTGTGAGACATCAAGGCTTTGATAATCACTATTCCCTTATAGCATTTCATAGCATAACTTTAAATAATACGCATGACTATATTCCAAATATTATTATTGTTTTCATTAAACCCAATGGTTTGTAACTACGATGGAGAACCAATTCTTGTAAGATATTAAGGTCGTAATATCCATGATCCCAAACCTACAAGATTTATAATTTCATGAGAGGAGATACATATTATAACTAACTAAGGGTGATTTTATCAAAATATGTCTAACGTATCTACATGAAATTCTAAAAAAATTTCACTATCTACAATAGCCCTCTTTTAATCACATTTATGCATATGGTCCCAACAAAGTACTACACAAACTACATAAAGAAGGCATCGCAAAAACATGATTTCTACTTTCGCCATTGAAGAAATCTCGGTGGCACTAGCTGCCTCTTGAGCCTTGCACAAGTTGCATTCATTTCCTACATCAGGTATAGAAATAGATGGGGTAGATGTAAATTTGGTTTCATCAACCCACCAAAAGTATTGACATCCATTATTTCCCTGCAATACTAAATCTACATCAGTTCTTCCTAAAATGATTACTTGCCACGTTACTTTTAAACATAAAATATAATTCCATATCCAGACCTTTTTCCTATTTGGGCAACACCAAAATTGATGCCCAAGATTACTTGTTATGTGTGATATCTTCAACACACAAGGGCCAACACCACATTGACACATAGGCACATTGACCGAAGCCATCGATGTTATATCGATAAATATTGCACTGTGATTCCAATATATCATTTTATTTAGTTGATTATTTTGTTCATTCATACTAATTATAATTGCAATAAAAAGCAACATAATAATCATGTAGACAACGTTTCAAATCAAATTACAAAATGATTATTGTCAATCACTGTACAAAATGAGAATGCTTTGTATTTGATGATATAATGAATCTGAACAACATGTAAATGCAACGTCCTAACTGCACTTGATGGAAACCATATACATAATTGTGATTGGGACTTTTAGTCCTTACCAC